>LZPO01066276.1:320455-338785 GCA_001675575.1 Neotoma lepida
TGGAACTCACTCGGTAGCCCAGGCTGGCCTCGAACTCACAGAGATCCACCTGCCTCTGCCTCCCGAGTGCTGGGATTAAAGGCGTGTGCCACCACCACTGGGCTAATTTCCTTTTTAGAATGACAGTTGTAACTAACTTTTCAAATGATAACCGTGAAGGATTTATTTTTATGGTTTTAAAGAACTTACTGTGTGCTCAAGTTGGAATAATTCTTAATATATTCTAGTGCAAATCTGTTGTCATATATATGTATGTTTTATATATATGTTTTCTCCCATTGTATGGCTTTCTTCATTCCCCATTAGATGTAACTTACATAAACCATAACATTCATATACTTTAAGTAATAGTTTTAGTGAGTTTATGTAGGTTTTTTGTTTGTTTTGGGTTTTTGTTTGTTTGCTTGGTTAGTTTTTGGATTTTAGTTTTTTTGAGACAGGGTTTCTCTATGTAGCCCTGACTGTCCTGGAATTCACTCTGTAGAACAGGTTGGACTCGAACTAAGCAATCCACCTGCGTCTGCCTTCTGCTTGGATTAAAGGTGTACACCACCACCACCCCAGCTGAGTTTATGTAGTTTTACAACCAAGTTTTAGAATATTGCTCAAACCACAAAAAGTCTGCTTATGCCTGTTTATAGTCAGTCCCTCCTCTTGTCCCCAGCACAGGCAGTTACAAGTCTCAGTAGATTTGCCTTTTACTAAAGATTTATCATAAATAAAATAAAGGGAAAGATAATACTGTGTATCTAGTTACTCTCACAGTATGATATGTCATTGCGTTTCATAATACTTTAGGAATAAGCCTAATTTTTGAATAGCCATAGTCTGTGGATTATTAATTGTGTGTGGTGATAGGTGGACATGAGCTTATGGTTCTTTGCCTATTGGTAATGATGTGTTACCTACCCCTGCCCCTTGACACTGTCCTTTTGAAAAGTAAACTTCAGTTTTGATAAAGTCCAGATTTTCCATGTTTTCTTTCATATATGGAAAAGAACATTTTCTGTATCCCAGAATTAAAGACTTCAATTTTTCAGATGTTTTATAATTTTGTCCTTGTGTTTTCTTAAGTTATATAATTTTATCTTGCTGTCTTCATTTTTTTGTGAAGTACAAAATTCACCATTTTTCTATAAAGAGATATAGGTGTTCAGATACTTTTTTATTGGAAAAGATTGTTTTTATTCCCCTGAATCACACCATTGTCACCTTTTTGATGTTTTTGTCATCTTGAGAATATTTAATTTCTTGTCAGTCTTTCTGCTAAATTGTTTGAACACCTATTACTGATTCTTGCCTAAAACCTCCCTCCCTGCCTTCCTCCATTCTGTCCTGGATGAAATAGCTGAAGCTGTAATAGTGAGCTACCTTAGTAGGGGTTTAAGAAGGTATTGTGTGTGTGTACAGGGTGCTGACATATTTTCTTCTGACAATTTCTCTCCCTGTTTCATTATCTGTATTGTCGTTTTGCTAGTGTCTGATTGTAATTATAGGCTAACTGTCACCTCTAGTCTGTGTTGAGGATGTCAGAGTGGGACATTGCTAGTTGCCAGTAAAGATGACAGTGCTACAAAAAGCCTTTTCCCAAAACTTATTCTTACATCTCACTGACCACGTTTCTGCTACATGGTAACTCCAGCTGTCAGGAGGATGACATGGAGGATTTGAACAATACAAATAAATGCTTCTAGAGTTGTTTGCTAGTGAGACCAGAGGAACAGAAGGAAGGAGGGATGAATGCATTTGGGACCATAGCTAATGATAGAAAAGCAGAGTAGCTAGAATTGTGGTTTTTATATTGTCATTTGTTGGTGTCCATTGAGGACTGCAGTGAGGACAGACCACCTGCCTTGGTAAAGAGAATGAGGGAGTTGGGAAGTGGCTGTGAGGTAACAAAGGGAAATCCTGACTGTTCTTAGACAGCCAGGAAAGGGATACACAAAACAGGCAGTTCAAAAGAAGCAGCCAAGTAAGGTTTTGTCAATTCCCATCCAAATTATAAATAAGAACATGGTAGTGACCTTTTATCAATAATCATAACATTTAAAGAATATCTCTAATCCTGAGGATTTCTCCCCTAATTTAGTATTTATCTCTTTAGTGCTTTGTTTATTTTGGGTATTAAAATAAAAGGAAGTTCTGACAACATGACGATTTGACTTACAGTCTTTAGAACTGTGAAAGAACATGTTCTTGTTGTTTTCTGTCACCCAATTTATGATATTTTATAACAACAACCATAGGATGTCATTACATAGGAAAAGATCAGCAAGAACAATTAATTTGTATGTTTGTACCTCAAGTGTCCACTGATGGATAAACTGATCAATAAAATGATCCTGTTTAGCCATACAAATGCTAAAAATCCTAACATTGATAAACCTTGAGTATATTAAGTTCTAAGAAGTAAGCCAGTTATAAAGAGGCAAATACTCCATGATTCCATTTGTGTGAGGAACCCAGAACAATCAAATTCACAGACACAGAAATGGAAAGAAGAATGGAGGTTGCCAGGATTTAGGGGGATGGGGAAATAGGAAGTCACCAATACTTGTTACTTTCTTTTGTTTTGATAGAGGCCAGCCTAGCAGGTAAAGGAAACACTCATGATTATTATTTTTAATTTTTATAACTGCATACTGGTCATTTGTGTATCTTCTTAGTTTAATTCTAAGTCCTTTGTGCATTTAATTGGCATGTTGCTGTAGACTGTTGCTGTTGAACTTTAGGCTTCTTAGGTATTCTGATACTAACTCATTTACTAGGAATATAGTTTGCTCTTTTTATGTAGGTCCCTTAGCCCACTCTGCTGCTTGCTTGTGTTACACAGGGTTTTAGGCCCATAAATCCATTTTTGCTCTTGCTGCCTGTTCCTTGGATGACATTTCCAAAAAATTGTTGTTATAGGCATTGTTATGAATCTTTTCCCTTAAGTTTTTCATCTAGGAGTTTTATAATTTCAGGTTTAATGTTTAAGTATTTGACTTAAATTTTTTTTAAATTAAGTGTGAAATAAAAGTCCAACTTCATTTTTTGGCATGCAGAAAAAAACTACATATTTAAAGCAAACATCCCTAGTGATTTAAAATTCCTTAAGCTGAGAACCACTGCTGACATCATACTTAAGTCACATGTGAAAATCTGCTTTTCCTAAGTATTGCACTTTGGATCTTCCTCTCCATATCTTTAGACTCTGTTCTATAAAGCCCAAATATTCTTCCTCTCACAAAGTACAAAAATTGTGTAATATTCATTATAATGATAGGAAACCCAAATTAGCAACTCTGAAAATGATGATCATTCCATTACAGTACACTAATAAACCCCCTTTATGGACCAGAAATTACTTTGGGTAGCTTTGCAAAATACCTATTTATCCTTAAAAAAATATTAAGACAGTTGCTGTAATCCCCTAGTCAAATACTAGGGAGTCAGGGAATAAAGGAGTTGAGAGAAAGCTTAAGGCAACAAAGATTATACATGGCAAAGCAAATATTCAAACATCTGCAGTTTTAAAGTTGATACCTTTTACAAACTGTAACATTTCTCTGCAAATAACCATTGGTTTGGACTATTAAAGAAAATGGGTTTTCCTTCAATTAGAAAATAAGTTTGAAAAAGAAAATAGAATGGCAAATGAATAGTAATTTTTTATTTTACTAAGAATTCTTTTTTTGCAAAGCTCATAGATACACTAATTCATAAAAGAGATATTTTTCAGCACATTCTAATTTCTAGCTTACCTGTTCTTATTTCCAATCAGACCAAAATATTGAAAGGTCAGAGTGCAGCATTATTCTATTCTCGGTATCTTGCACAGCACCAGCACGTCATGGATGGTTCTTATGGGCTAATAAAATCATTATCTTTTAAGAAGGCAATAGAGTGCATCTGTTTCTATTCTCTCATTTTATAAATGAGTGAGATAGAAGCCTGAAATTTGCTAATAAGNGCTTACCCAGAGTTTGTAAACCAATTTCTAAACGGTCTTGTTAAATAAAACACAGAGCCAGAAATAGGTTGAAAACCTGACAGAGATCAGAGGAATTAGGAACAGCTACCAGGCTCACCTCACCAATGCCGCTGCTTCCAAAAGAGTGTGTGTGTGTGACTTCCCATATCTCCACGCCTATATTCCTTTCTGTTCTGTTCTCTCATTGGCTTTCTCAGCCTAGCTACATCCTTTCTCCTCTTGCTCAGCTCTGTCACTTCCTGTCTGTCTGTATAGACCTCCAGAACTCTATGGTTGATGCTGGGATTAAAGGTGTGTGTTACCACACTTGGTTCTATTCCCTAGTGTGACCATGAACTCACAGACAACCAGACGGATTAAGGGCATATGCTAACATTGCATGACTTTTGTGTTGACTACTAGCGGCTGACCTTCTTCTGCTGACCCTCAGATAAATTTTATTGGGGGACACAGATAAAATATCACCACAAGAGTTAGTGGTCAAAATATGTGGTATTCATCTATGATAAGACAGGATGATGGGAAAAGGGTGCAAATGTTCAATATTTGTAGGATATGATCTTCACTTGAATCATAGCTAGAAAAACACTATTTCCATTTCCAAATATTCTAATGTTGTAATCCAAGGTATGTCTGGAGTAGTCCACCATCCCATTTCAATATGTTTACATTGTTCCTGATATTCATTCCCAGTGTGGCTTCTGGTTTCCAATGTGTATATTTTAATCTTCAATCTCATTTGCTACCCACACTGCTTTGCTATGATTGAACATCCCAGAAGCATTCATATTTCCAACAAAGATGACCCCACTGGCATTTTACACGTACTGATGTACAAAGAAATAATTCTTTAATAGTAGCTTTTTGACTTCCAGCTTCCACCTTCTCATTCAAATGATCCCTCCTTTGAGTCTCCCCTTTCTGTTTCTTCCATTACAGTCTATATTCTCCCTTCCCTCTTATCAGTTATAGCTAGTTGATATATTAGTCTCTGGGTTCTCTAAAGGAACAGAATTGATTGAATGAATTAATATATACATGACATTTATTAGAGTGGCTTACAGGCTGTTGTCTGAGTAGTCTAACAGTTGCTGAAAGGCCAAGGATCTGGTAGTTGTTGAGTCTGTAAGACTGGATGTCTCAGGAGTCCCAAATGGCTGCTTGTCCTTGGGGGCTGCTGGTTTTCAGTCTGTGTTGGAATCCTGAAAAGTAGGTTCAAACANCATTGAAGTGATGTCTTACAAACAGGACAGATTACATGCTAGCCAGAGTGAGAACACACCAGCAAAAAACAAAAGCCTCCTTCTTTCATGTCCTTTTATGTGGGCTGCCACCAAAAGTGTGGCCTATATTTAGGTTGGATCTTCTGATCTCTAATGATCTGGTTTTAGGGTGGGCTTTCACCTCAAGTAATTCAACCAAGAAAAACCCTTCACAGGTATACCTAGCTGCTTGGGTTTTCATTAATTCCATGTGTAGTCAAGTTGTCAACAAAGATTAGCCATCACAATTGGCATCTATTTTCTTTTAGTATTTCAAATCTCTCCCTCTATTCTGTTCATTATGTTCTTGAATTAGTCAGTTTCACATTAGCACAAGATAACTGGTACAGGTTCCTTGTTAAATGACATTTATTTTAGCTGTTGGTCTAGGGATTCAAGTCCAAAATTGTCAGGTATGTTTATTTGTTTATGTGATGAAGGTGACACNTCATGGCAAGAGTGCCTGTCATAGTGCGGGCTTACAGAGAGGGGGGGAAAGTGATGAGAAGGAAGTAGGAGAGGAGATGGTCAAAACAGACACATCCCCATGGCCCCCCTCAAGGCATGCCTTTGATGACCTAAGGACACTGAAATGTCTTTATAGGTCTTCAGCAGCTCCCCTATCACCCCCTGGGGGACAAAACCTTTGTATGTGGACTTATAGAGACCACTTTATGAGCCACAGCAATTGACATTGCATCTCTCTAGCTCAGTCTGTTTTTACTTTAACTGTTTTATTCTTTTTAGTGGTTATTTGTCAAAACCAATTGATTCTATAAATCTCTTCAAACGATATAGATTATAATATTTTCTTTTTCTAAACAAACTTTTTAAAAATCACTGAATATTCATTAAGGTTATCTGTGACAAGACTCTTGACATTTTAAGTACTTTTTATTATCATCATTTCATGTATTATAGTCTAGGCCATAGAGTTAGTCTGTTTATTGCTTTTCTTAGTGTTCTATTGCTGTGAAAAGACACCATGACCATGGCAACTCTTATAAAGGAAAACATTTCATTCAGGCTGGCTTACTGTTTCAGAGGTTTAGTCCGTTATATTCATGGCAGGATGCTTGCAGGCAGGCATGGTGCTAGAGAAGAAGCTGAGAGTTCCACATTTGGATCAGCAGGCAGCAAGAAGAGAGGGACACTGGGCCTAGCATGAACATTTGAAACCCCATAACCCACCCCCAGTGACACATTTCCTCCAACAAGGCCACACCTCCTAATGCTACTCCCTAACCATTGAAATTTAATAGCCTGTGGCAGCCATTCTTATTCAAACCACCACACTGCTTTCTAAGTCTTCACTGACGGCCCTTGTGGTCTTTTCTTTGTAGACTGTTTTTATTTACCACCATCTGAGTGAATAACTTTCCTTCAGAGTCTGGCAAACACTTGTAATCAAAATTTTCACCACTAAGTTGTCAGCTCGTGGACTGTGCCAGAGTCATCTGAATAACTGCATGGAATAAATAAACAGATCTCATCTGGTCCCAGGCTAAGTCAAAGAATTTTTGACTTAGAGCCTATTGACTACATTTTTTTTCAAAATGATCTTCAGCTAACTTTGGGAATCTTTTTCTATCATCTGTCTTCATCATTTTTAAGTTTGAGACACAGGAACAAGCCGACTTTCTCAGGGTTACCCAAATAGTTCTGATGGATATCCTGCTTATTTCAGTAATTAAAGATAGGATGATAAGAAAAATTCTGTGAAGCTAGATATTATGTCCCGTGCGTATAATTCTAGCACTCAGGAGACTGAGGCAGGAGGATTTCTGTGAGTTCAAGCCAGGCCTAAGATACAGAGTGAGGTCCTGTCTTGAAATTCCAAGGAGGTGGGAAAAATGCCTTAGGAATAGAAATAAATGCTAGTCTTAGAATTCTTAGAGGTATGGGGATATTACTAAATGATCAGAGAGCCAGTCATTTTTATTAGCCTATATTCTGCTAGTCCAAGAAATGTGTTTTACTTCAGCCTCTTTTAGCAATCTCATGAGGAGTGTAATAACAAACCAAATTGTATAAACCTACTTGTTCTTTCACATATTCAGATGGTAATTCCCAACATCTATCCATATAGTACATGAGTTAAGTGTTAAGAATATAGTAGTAATCAAAACAGGTACAGAACCTTCCCTTAGTACTCTTAAATGTGAATTATATAAATACCATAAAGTTTGATGAGTGATGGAGAAGTTTGCCCAAAGTCACATAACTTACCTACTGCAGAGCTACGATTCCATCTCAAGCCCATCTAACTTTAAAAGCCCACACTCTATCCACCATAGCATGTTGCCACTAGATCAAGGTAAAGATAAATAATGTTATTTCGGGTGTTCTGCTAGCATGCACATGAAATCCCAGCTACTCGAGAGGTAGAGGCAGGATTGACTGAGTTCAAGAGCTGAGATTAGCCCTGGCAGCACAAGGATACTGCCACTGCCTCTGTCTCTTCCCCCTTCTCCCCTCTCCATATGTGTGTATGTGTGTGTATGTGTGTGTGTGTGTGTGTGTGTGTGTGTGTGTTACTTCAGCTCTTTTAGCAGTCTCATGAGTATAATAACAAACCAAATTGTATATATAATTTACCCATTACGTTGGTGGTGTTACTTCTGCATTATGCAGACAANGAAACTCTTAAAGAGGTCATGTAATTTGCCTTTGGTTTCTGCTATTTAATGTCAGAGCTTGACTTAAGATGTCTGCCTTAGTCTAGAGCCTGTGAAACAGGATTAAGGAAAGCTAGTAATAGAATCAACAAAGTGTTCAATTAGTTATTTGGTATGAGTAATAAATGATATTGAAAAACACCCCCAAGAGCTGTTGAGGGACAGAGAAAGATGCAAGAACCAATGGCCTGACAGCACATCCAACAATCTAAAAAGATATTGAAAAACATTAGGTTTAACTTTTCACCAATAGATTTTAAAATTTAGATAAAGTTGTCAAATTCTAGGAAGACAACCTACAAAAATAAGGCTAGGAGGATTGAGTCTAAGTACTTGTTCTTCTGTTACCAAGATTGAATTAACATAAACCTTCCCACTGAGAAAACTACAAGGGCAGGTAACATCACCATCAAGACTTCTAAAATCTAAGGAACAAATAAGCCAACATTCTATAAATCCTATCCAAGAACTGAGGAAAGCNTAGTATGACTACTTTTCTTATGAAACAGGATAATGCTGAGATATCATGATTGTACATATAGAAAAACTAAAACAATGACAGATAAGCTGCTAAAATTAATTACAGAGTTCAAGGCCAGCCTGGTCTACAGAGTGAGATCCAGGCTAGCCAGGGCTATACGGAGAAACCCTGTCTCAAAAAAACAAAAGAACAAAAAAAAAAAATTAACCAGAGAGAAAGCTTGTTAGGTTGCAATTTTAATATATAAAAANAAATTTTAATATGCTAACAGCAAAGAAAGAATGTAAAGTTATAATGTTAAAACCATTTAATTCTTAGTTTCATAAATGAGAAAACATATGCGTTCTTCATAGAAAACTTCCAAACATTATTGAAAGAACTTAATGAAGACATGAATAAGTAAATAGAAATAATACTTCATGAGTTGGAGATTACATCATGATACACATGTCAATTCTAATTTCACTGATGTAATCCCAGGGTTTTTNAAAACAGAAATTGTCATGCCAATTCTGAGATGTATATAAATATCATGAACCAGGAATAACTCATAACAAATTGAAGAAAAGAGTTAGACAGTAAAAGCATTTTGAAGCTGTGCTAATAATTCAAATGGCTAATTTTTAAAGAGAGAATTGTGGATCCAGAGCAAATCACCTATGGGGATACTTGGCTTACTGCATAGGTAGTAGGGTAGTTTTCATATGCTATGCACTTTTGTGAGTAAATACTGTTGGATCAATTAATAATCATGTAGAAAATTGTTGAAATTGACTCCTATCTCACATTGTATAGAAATTAATTTCATGATATATTATGTCTAATCATGAAAAAACAGTAGAATTTGTTAGATAATCTAGGAATAACACAAATCTTCATTAATATGTGCTGAAAACCTTTACTTATAAACCAAATATATACTTTATTAACTTTTCTTAATTTTTCTGAAGTTCACTGTGATGATTTGAAGAGGTGTGCCCCCATAGACTCATGTGTTTGAATGTTTGGCCCATAAGGAATGACACTATTAGGAGGTGTGACCTTGTTGGAATAGGTCTGGCCTTGTTGGAGGAAATGTGTCACTGTGGTGGTGGGCTTTGAGGTCTTATAAGCTCCAATTTGGCCAGTGTTGCACAGAGACTCCTTCTGCTACATGTGGATCAAGATGTAGAACTCTCAGCTCCTTCTCCAGCACTATGTCCACCTGCATCCCATCCGCCATGATGATAATGGACTAAACCTCTGAAACTGTAAGCCAGCCTCACTTAAATGTTTTCCCTTATAAGATTTTCCCTGGTCAATGGTGTCTCTTCACAGCAATAGTAACCCTAACTAAGACATTCACAATAATTTTATTCTAAATTAACATATCCAGCCTCCCTCTTCTTTGATTTCCCCAAGAAAAATTTGACTCCCACAAACTGACACGTATACTAAAGTTTTAATCACAGTAAATATATATATATATAATAAACTCTATCATTTTAGTTGTCTTTAGGTTTATAATTCAATATTACTTACTAGTATAATTCATACTTCCTCTACTGTCCCACTCTTCCAAGTAGTACTACAATGCCCTTTGTTGAGACTTTCTTACCATTTCTATTAGTTTAACTCCTGTATGAGGAGCTATTAGCAATTGACTGCTACTGAGGAAGAGGAACTGACTCTCATTTGAAAACGTGGCTGCTTGTAAGATGCTTATGCCCTGGACAGATGGCCACACACCCATGTGCATATTGGTAGTACTTTTGGACTCAGTTATTAATAACAAAAAGTAAAAAGAGGACATGGAACTGGGAGGGAGTGAGGATGGGGAGCACTGGAGGGAGTTAGAGAGAGGTAGCTGGGGATGACTGTAATCAGTATAAATGCATGGAACTTTTAACAAATTATAAATATTAAAAAGAAAATAGGATGCCCAAAGTGTTAACCATAGAGAATACATTCAGACTAGGAATGTCTTTTCATTTAATGAAAGACTTNTTCATACTAAGAATATTTTGTTCTTAAAAAATTTCAGTAAGAGTGAGAGAACATTTTACAATAGAAATAATTATCAGAATAATTACACCTAAAATATACAGTTTGTACATATATATAAATGACAATAAAACAATCAGCTACAACAATGGGCAATAAGGAATATATATTTTATATGCACACCAAAAACAAAAACAAAAAACCCAAATGCCTACTATGAATGACAAAAGTAGCTTCCCTAGCTATTACAGAAAAGACAATGATAACCATAGTACTTATAGAAAGCAGTAGCTACATTAGTGGCATGGCTGTCTGGTTCTGAGTGAGCTGATGAAGTATCTGCAGCTTTTTCAGTGTCTTTGGAAAGTATACCTTATCTCTTATCACAAATTTGCAGTGCCTTATGACTTCACTCTGCTTTCACACAGCAGAGACACCTGTGCATATTTACTCACCAAGTGTTAAATGTCTTAATGTTTATCCCAATATTTATTATAATACCTGGAATTGAAACAACACAAATGTGTGTCCACAACAGACATTACTAAACAGCAATAAACATGGATCAACTTCTGTTACATGAAATAACACAGAAGCATTCCACACATAAGACACTGAGCAAAGACATACGACATCAAGGTGACAGAATTAATCTTGTGTCAAAAGTTATGGTAGTGATAATATTTGGACGGGTACAATTTGGGTAACCATAGACAGTTCAGAGACACTAACAATATTTAGAGTTATGATCTATGCTTCATGTGACTATGTGATGTGTGTGCACACATGTATTGAGGGTGTACCTGTGTATGGATGCACTAGTATATAGTGATGTGTGTGATGTAGAAGCCCAAAGGCTGATGTCATGACATTATTCTTCATGTTCTTGCACCTTATTCATTCAGGCTGGATCTCTCAGTCAAANTCAGAANGTACTACTATGTCTAATCTTGCTGGCTCTATGCTTGCTCTAGGGATCCNCCATTTCCTTCCTGGGAAGCTGGAATTGCAGGTGGGCCGCCATGCTCACTCAGATATCTGGGAATCCAAACTCCAGTCATTACATACAGGCAATTTGTACTTTAAACGTTGTGCCATATCTTCTTGATACAACACTTAATTTGAAATAATATTCATTTGCTTTTGGTTTCTTGTTCAATGAAAAAAAATCTCAAACACATTTCCTGTTAATTTTTTAAGGCTTACTGTAATTTACCTCTGCTTCTACACTACACCCCATGTGTGTGTGGACTCAGGAGTTAAAATTCTTCATTCAAATGACTTTATCATTCATCATGACTGAGTACCTGTAAATTAAATTATCTCATTAATTTTTATTCCAAACTAAGTTAACAAATAATACAAAAATTACTTCTGAAATTACTGGCATTATTATAAAATAATACTATACCCTGCATGTGCACACACACACACACGGCGGGGGGGGGGTTTGGGTGGTAGACAAAGAGGTAAATCACAGTAAGCCTTAAAAAATAACAGGAAATGGGTTTGAGATTTATTGTTCTCATTGAGCAAGAAGAAAAGCAAATGAATATTATTTCAAACTAAATGTTCTATCAAGAAGTTATGGCACAACAGTATATATATAAATAAAACTTGCCCCAAACTGCCTTTGCCCTTACCTTTGTTAACCTGGAAATACAGTATTAACTGCTAAAGTACCAATTAAAGTTTTTTAATTTTTTTTCCTTAAGATTTATATTGGATTTTTTTATTTCCTATTCATATCTGTTTTCACCCCATTTCACCTGTGTTTCAGAATCCAACTCAAGTTGGAACAGCTCTTCAAGTTTTCCATAATCTGGGGACTTTGAAGGACACTGTTACCAATGTTGTGGATGGTTATTGTGCTACTTTGGAAGACAGTATCAACAATGCATTGGACGTCAAACTTTTGACTCAGCCTTCCCAGTCAGCTGTGAGAGGTATGGGGATGGTTTATATTTAGCTCCTTTATTTATTTATAACCGAGAAGTTCTTTGAATAGTAGGTCAGGCACTCATGTTTCAAAGCAATCTAATGACTCATTTTTAGTAAACAAAAAATGAGAGAAGAAATTATGTTTCAGAACTTATTTATAAGTTTTGTGTATAGTCAGTGAATTGAACTGGCCAGTTGGTATATTCAGAACCTCTAGATAAAGATGTGGCATCATTTACTTGGAAGGAAACAAATACAANAAAGAACAGATCATAATTTTCTTCCTAAACTCCCTATCCTCACATGTACTTTTTATTGGGAAGGAAACATCTTTAAGGAATGCCTTTTCTACATNTCTTTACTTTTCCTTATAATTTTCATATGGAAAAACAATGGTTGAATCAGTCAAAATGGATAAAACCCTTGGGAACATGACAGCTATGACAAGGTGTAATGAAAAGGTAGACTCTAGGAGGTTCATAACCCTACCTTAATGCTCTGACTCTCTTCCTGCTGCCATGTTTGTGCCACTCACAAGCACAGCACACTTCTTCATAGAAGGTGAAGACCACCATTGTATGTGTTTCTTCCTTCCTGTACTTTGGTCCTTCCATTTCTCACCATGTGAGAAATGCTAGTCTAGAAAAGAGTGCACAACTTGTCATTACATCCAACCCCTTCTTGGTTTTGCTCAGCTCTGACAGCTTGTCAATTTTCCCTTCTCTGACTTTCATTTTCAATATGCAATTGTCCTATTGTATCATCTTTAGCTTAAAGTCAAATATATCTTGACTCCCCCCCCCTTTTTTAGTAAGGAATTTTTTATTCATTTTACATACCAACCACAGATCCCCCTCTCTTCCCTCCTCTCCCCTGTCCAGCCTTCCCCTCCCCAACCCATCCCCCATGCCCTCATCCAAAAAGGTAAGGCCTCCCATGGAGAGTCAGCAGAGCCTGGTACATTCAGTTGAAGCAGGTCCAAGCCCCTCCCCCTGCATCAAGGCTGTGCAAGGTGTTCCACCATAGGAAGTGGACTCCAAAAAGCCAGCTCATGCACCAGGGATGGATCCTGATCCTACTTCCAGGGGCCCCCTTAAGCAGATCAAGCTACACAACTGTCTCGCTTATGCAGAGGGCCTAGTCCAGTCCCATGGAGGCTCCACAACTGTTGGTCTAAAGTTCATGAGTTCCCACTAATTTGGTTTGGTTGTCTCTGTAGGATTTCCCATCATAATCATGATGCCCCTTGCTCATAAAATCCCTCTTCTCTCTCTTTGACTGGACTCCTGGAGCTCAGCCTGGTGCTTGGCTCTGGATCTCTGCATCTGCTTCCATCAGTTACTGGATGAAGGCTCTATGATGACAGGTATTCACTGAGTTAATTACTGGGGTAAGCCAGTTCAGGCACTCTCTCCACTATTGCTAGTAGTCTAAGCTGGAGTCATCCTTGTGGATTCCTGGGAATTTCCCTAGCTCCTGGTTTCTACCTATCCCCATGATGTCTTCCTCTATCCTGGTATCTCTTTCCTTGCTCTCCCACTCTGTCCCTATTCCAGCTCGACCATCTTCTTCCCTTATGTTCTCATCCGCCATCCATTGCCACCCCTCACCCCGACTTTGCTCATGGAGAGCTCATCTATTTACCTTGCCAGGGCAATCCATGCATCCCTTTTAGGGTTCTCCTTGTTAGCTAGGTTTTCTGGAGCTGTGGTTTTTAGTCTGGTTATCCTGTGTTTATATCTAGTATCCACTTAGGAGTGAGTACATATGAAGTTTGTCCTCTGAGTCTGGGTTACCTCACTCAGGATGATATTTTCTATTTCCATCCATATGCCTGCAAATTTCCTGGTGTCCTTCTTAACAGCTGAGTAATACTCCATTGTGTAAATGTACTGCGTTTTCTTTATCCATTCTTCTGTTGAGGGGNATCTAGGTTGTTTCCAGGATCTGGCTATTACAAATAATGCTGCTATGAACATAGTTGAGAATGTGTCCTTTGTGGTATGATTGAGCATTCCTTGGGTATATTCCCAAGAGTGGTATTTTGTGTGGTTGGTCCATCTCAGCCAGTAGCCTTGAAGCTTTTGTGAATGTTGGATCACTTGGGCCATAATTCCCATTGGAGACCTTTCAGGGGGTCTTGCTTGATCAAACCTGATTTTCCTTAACTTGGAATGAATCCATAGCCTCTCATTTCCTGTGTAAACAAAAGCAGAACCTCATTTCCAACGTAACCTACCTTCTGACTTAAACCTTGGAATCAAGATATTTCAGAAATATACAGGTTGGTTTAATCTAGCAACCTCTACAATCAAATGTCTTGTAGCAGTTAAAAATCCCAAAGACAGCATAATAATATACATAATCCAAACCTCCTGTGCATTTTCCATCCTCACCTGGCTCATATTCTTTATATTACTTTACTCCTCTTTCTAAAGACTTTATTTTACTATTTTATTTCTGTGTTTTAATTTAAGGCTGTATGTATTTTTTCTCTTTTTTCTGTCAAGCCTAAGCACATCTTTTAAACACACTGTGACCCATTTAGATGTCTTTCTATCTGAATCTGTTTTTATTGTTTTTCTTAACCCTTTGTCATATCAGCAAAAACCTTAACCTGCCCCACAGCGTGCTGCTAGAGCTTGCACTGATAGCTTAAGCCCATAGGCAGTGTCTAGGAGACGCTCTCTGTACTGTGGCCCACATGAGAGACTGAGGAAGCCCACCCCAGGGCTTGGCTCTTGGCAGTTGGCAATCAGCTCCATTTTGCAGGAACCACAGCTGGCATGAGAGGCTAGGAAGCCCATTGTGGCTCCATTTCTGTGTACTAGAACCTTTTTAAAGCTTTCTCAGGTTTTATGTGGATGTATGGGCTCCATGTTGGGCACCATTTGTAAATGGAGGCTTTTTTCTGTCTCGCTCTGTCCCAAGGCCACTTGTAAATAATTATTCAGAGGATTGATATTAGTTATAAATGCTTGGCCTATTGCTCAGGCTTATTCCTAAATAGCTTTTACAACTTAAATTAACCCATTTCTTTTAATCTGTGTATTGCCTCATGACTGTGACATTACTGGTCTGCTGTCATCTTGCTCCTTGGGCAGCTGGATGGTGTCTCTCTCAATTCCACTCTTCTTTCTCCTTGTATTCAGTTTGGCTTTCCCACCCAGCTCTATTCTGCTCTGCCATAGGCCAAAGCAGCTTTTTTCATCAACCAATAAAAGCAACAGAATACAGAAGGACATCTCACATCACATGCGGCTGAGGCAGGAAGATAGTGTGAGACTACCTAGGCTACATGGTGAGATCCTGTCTCAAGAAAAAACAAAACTCAAGTTTGCAAGCAAGCTTGGAAGATAGCTGTATAGTTATGAATAAACATGTTACAGGACCACATATTCAATAAACATATGAAAGACATTCAATATCTTTTTAGGGGATGAACTAGTGATTAGGAAAATGCTAATTAAGCAAGATACTTGATAAATTTTTTCATCTCCATAAGCCTCTCCGCCGAGGCAGCAATCCAAATCAAACCAAATCAGTCCAAATTAGAAAAAGCCCCAGTTTAATGGGTAAAGCATTCCCTGGTGATTCTCCAGCCCCTGAGAGGAGACAGGGACAAGACACCAGAGAACCATGTGTCTGTTTTCTGGGATGCAGCATATCTATTCTATGGACGTGGTCTTGAGCCTCTCTGGGAGAGGAGCCTTTTTTGGCTGGCTTTAAAGAGGCGGATTTGGGGAAAGAGATGAGGGAAGGGAGTTGAGGTGGATCTTCCACCCAAACATTCCAGACTCTTTGGGTATACGATGCCAGGGTGCCAGGGGCTGAGGTGGAGCTCCCACCCAAACATTCCAGACACTTTGGGTATATGGATACTAGGATGCCAGGAATTGAGGTGGATCTTCCACTAAAACAATACTATTTTCTCTTATTTAGTTAGCCAAAGTCTAAGATACAGCTATTAGATCAGAGCAAAAACCGGGTATTCATATTGTGGGTGAATGCGATGGTTCGGTNCCTCAACCTTAGTGGTGAGATTTCTCAGGCTGAATAATGAAATTTCTCAGGCTTAGGATCCTAACTCCTCTATAAGGATGTGTCCTAGAGGAATCTGCTGCATATGTATAAGTTTAAAACTATGATTGTTTTGTGTAAGTGTTCGAGGTGTGTTAGTGCGCGTGTCTGGTAGCATGTGGAAATCAGGAAGACTGATGGAGTGCTTTCATTCCACCTTTATCTTTGTTCTAGGGATTGAAATCAGGGCATAAGAACTTGTGTAGCAATGCTTTTACCCACTTGCCCACTTCACTAGTCCAAGAATTTCTATTGCACTACTGTGTGTAACAGTGAAAATAACCTGTGTTCTAATGGAAAAGTGGGTAATCTTTAATGAATATATCACTGTAAATAATTCCCAAAAACAGAACCCAAGAAAAGAAGTTGCAGAAATGTACATTCTTTGTGATGTCTAAAGTCCCAGACTGTGACGGTTTATGCTATGTCTTGTTTTCAAGACTAGGGAAGAACAAATGGAATATTATTTCATTTTTGGTTATTTTTCCTAAACTTGTGGCTTGTGTGGTGATATTTTATTTGTGTGTTAACAAATAAAACTTATCTGAGGATCAGAGGACAGAACCAGCCACTAGATTAGATATAGAGGCCAGACACACCCTTAATCCTATCGCTTGGGAGGCAGAGATTTGTCTGGATCTCTNTGAGTTCAAGGCCACACTGGGAACAGAGTCAGGCAGTGGTGGCACATGCCTTTAATCCCAGCACTTGAGATCTCATGACTTTGCTTGGAAAGCACACACACCTTTAATCCCAAGAAGTGATGTTGCTGGGTGGAGAATGGTATATAAGGCATGAGGAGACAGGAACTAAGCGGCAGTTCAACTGAGACCCTCAGGGGTGAGGACTCAGAGGCTTTCAGTCTCAGGATTCATAGAAGCAGGATCGTCAAGGAGTTGGCAAGNTGAGGTTGGCTGTGACTTGTTCTGATTCTCTGATCGTTCAGCTTTCACCCCAATATCTGGCTGTGGGTTTTTTATTAGTAAGACCATTTAGCAATTTGTCTTACAGGCTAGTATTCATATTATTATTCTCTGTGTGCTATTTTTTTCATGTATTTATTTTGTGTATGTGTATATATGTGGGCACACACATGCTGCAATGTGTGTTGATGTCAGAGAACAACTTATAGAAGGAGGTTGGCTCTCTCCTACCATGTGGGACCTGGGGATCAAACTCAGGTCATCAGGCTTGGCGGCAAGTTCATTAACCCACTAAGCCATCTTGTCAGTCCTCATATGCTTTTTCATATGTTGAAATATTTTATTATTTTTGAATCTGGTTTTTATGTTTTCTTGATTATATTTTAAATGATTTGAATCTCATCTACGGTCTTTTTAATATGAATTCTCCATTTCTACATTCATCTCTTCCTTCTACGGATTTCACCATACAATTGATTTTTCAAAAATGTTTTATAGACACTGTTTTTGGAGTTCTCACATGGTTGGTAGTATTTTTTGTCCTTGTGTTTAGTTTGAGCAGATATAAATTTTCACTTATACTTTCTTTCCCTTAGAATTTTACAATTTTTTGTGACCCAGTGTGTAATATTTCCCTTCCTTACTGAACTAAGAGAATATTTGAGGTAGAAATTTAGGAGATAAACCTGATCTAAGGANATAACATCACTGTATCACCTCAGAATGACTTTATTCTCAATGTTAGTCTGCCCTGTCTGACTGACACTGACAGTGTGAGTCAGAATTCACCCTTGTGCACATAAAGGTTTAAATCAGATAGAAAGAGACTTGGTTTTTTTGCCCTAAGTCACTCCTCTTTAAAGACATGGGAAGGTCAAGTGATTGGTAGGGAAAGAGCAAAATATGTTGTGTCTGTTTCTTCCCCAGGTAAGAGATGAGGCCTGGGAAATAGAGAGGCCGCCTACATAGACAATTTGTTTTTTTTGTTTTTTGTTTTTTTGTTTTT
>LZPO01066276.1:338796-348847 GCA_001675575.1 Neotoma lepida
TTATGTGTATTCTATGTGTGTGTGCACAGATGTATGGATGTGCTTCAGTGCATGTATGTGTAAGGGCCAGAGGGTGATGTTGAAAAGTCTTTTTGTTACTTCTCCACCTTATTCTTTGTGACAGGGCTCCCCACTGAACCTGAAACTCACTGTTTCAGCTATACTGCCCATCCAGCCAGACCCTGAGGGCTTCCTGTCTTACCTCCCAGTGCTAGAGTTATCGGCACATGCTGCCATGCCTGGCTTTACTAAGGCTGGTGCACATGCTGATTGTGAGCATGTTACCCTCTGTGCCATTTCAGTAGCCTGGTAATATGTTTTCTGTGGATGTCCTGATGGCTTTTCCTTATTCTTAAGTTTAGTAACTTTTAGGCCCATTACCTTGGAGTTGGATGCTGTGTGCTAATTGTTTTTTGTTAGTTCAATTTCAGTTTTGGTTATTTTTGTGCTCCACTTGCTCTTTTTAGAGCTTTATACATATCTAGTACATCAGATGTTTGTTTTCTATGCTTAGTATCTTTTCTGTAGTTATTTTAATGTTGTCATATTGTACTTCATTTTGCATGTTTTCTTCTTGCCTATTCCTTCAGTTTCTACCTTTGTTCTTTAGAATTTGGGGGTTGTTTTTACTGTCATCTTTATTTCTAGTGTTCATGAGAAAGGATGTTTTCTATAATTGCTCTGAGATAGCATACAGCTCTCCACTACTGTGACAAAATATCTAAGTAAAGCAGCTGAAAGGAGGAAGGGCTTATTTTGGGCCAGTTTCAGAAGTTCAGGGCATGGTCATTTGGCTCTGTTGTTTCTGGACCATGCCAAGGTTAAGAACATCGTAGTGGGGAGCATAGTGTGGGGCAGAGCTGCTAGGAGAGGAAGGAGCCAAGAAGAAAATAGCCTTTGTAGCCACACCCCAGGGACTTGCTTTGTCCAGTAAGGCCTTACTTTCCTATAATTTCTGCCACGTCCCAGTAGCCTATTAGAAGTTAACTCAGCCAATGGAGTGATCTTCATGACCCAAACATTTCCTCAGAACACTGCTGCACTGGGGACCAAGCCTTTGGAAGAGACATTACAGGTTCAAACTACAGAGTTGAGTGATCCTTCTTGTTTCTTTGAGAATTATGTTTATTGGCTATGTTTGTCATTGTCTTACTCTCCTCTACTTCCAGTAGCTATATTCAGTTCAGGGTCATCTTTGTTTCTTGGAAGCATATCTTTCCAATTTGGGGCCATTTGAGAACTTTGTGTCATCCCAGGAAAGCTGTTGAGGTCTTCTTTTCTTCTTTTGAAATCTAGTATTCTCAGCTTCCCCCAACCCTTTCTTCTCAATAACTTTACTCCCAGTATCTCCCCATGATTGAGGGTCAATTCTTATGTAAGTATCACTTTATTATGGTTTATTTTTTACTTTTCTTCTTTATCATGTTTCAATGTTGAACAATTTACTTCTTCCTTGACCCATCCATGCCTGTAGATTTTAGCTTTAAGAAAAAGTCAGTAGACAGTTTATATAGATTCTTATTTTTTATTTGTTTTCAGGAGACTTTTAGCCTTAAATCTATTTAATTCACTTTAATTTTTTAAAAACAAAGGAGATAACTAATAAATGAAAGTTATAACTGACTCATATTTGCCATTAGTCCTGTAGCCACTCCTTTTCTGTCTTGCACAAACCCATGGTTTTTTTTCGGCTCCTTTACTCACTACACATAGAACCTTAGATTCAATTCTGTCATCCGTAAAATAGAATTAAATTCAGTTTCAAACAATGTGAAATCAGGCAGGTGAGTTAGCTCAGTGAGTAAGGTCTGGTCTGCAAGCCTGGTCTGATTTTTCTCTGGAACCTTCATGAAGGTGGAAGGAAAGAACCAACCACAAAGATTTCCATTCACTTCTACACATGCACACCATGGCATGTGTGTATTTTTTAATGCATATTATAGACACAATAAAAACTTTTAAAAATTAAACAATACTTTGAAATTTGAGAAAATGCCTCTGTTAGTTTGTTGGTTAGGTTTCTGTTGACTTGACACAAAGTCACCTGGGAAGATGGAATCTCAGTTGAGGAATTGCTTCCATCAGATTGGCCTGTGGGCATGTCTGTAGGACATTTTCTTGCTTAGTCAGTGATTGATGTTGGAGAGTTCAGCTCATTGTGGGTGGTGCCACACCTGGCAGATAGTCCTGGGTTGTATAAGAAAGCAGGCAGAACAAGCCAGTAAGCATGGCCTTCTCTTTCTTTCTTTTCTTGAGTTCCTGCCTTGGCTTCCCTCCAGGATGGTCTGTAACTTCTATAAACCATTTCTTCTCCAAGTTGCTTTTGGTCATGGTTTTATTACATCAATAGAGAGGCAGACTAGGACAGTCAGCCAGAATAATGGCTTGGAGATTCACTTTACTCTGCTTCTCTAGACTTTGTCAAAGTTCACATATTCCTGGCATCTTCCCCATGAACTCCTAGTGTCAATAAAGAGCACCATCACCCCATGACCTAACTATTATCATAGAAAGTCTTTCTCAAGTTCTGTATCACTAAAGAGATGTGGATTATGTGACTCCATACAGACTTCCTAATTCAAAAATCAGACCAGAGTCCAGCATTCTATAATTTACCTCTATGTTAGAGTCTTGTCACTTAAATAATGTCTGAGAGAGAGGAAAAAAAAAACAATTTAGAAGCTCTTATGATGACTCATATTTTCAGAGGTTTCATTCCATGCTCAGATGGCTTTATTGCTTTGCACCTTAGGTGAGGCTGAACATCATGGTAGGGAGTGTGTGGTAGAGCAAAGCACCTCACCTCCTGACTGCCAGGAAGTAGGGAAGAATAACAAGAAGGAGCCAAAGCCAAGGTAACCCATTCAAAAACATGCTCCGAGTGATGCACTTCCTCTGGCTCCCAGTTGTATGCTTAGAGTTTTCAAACCATTAATGAATAAGATCATTGTATAGGTTAGATCCCTCATGAGCTAATCATCTCTAGAAGCACCCTTACAGGTGCATTCAGAGATGTGCTTTACTAATCTCTGCCTATTTTCTAATTAAATTGACAGTGGAGGCTAATCCTCAAACCTGCCTTTCAGCTCATTCTGGGGATTCCTAAGTTTGAGGACCATTGTTCTTCTTAGATCATTCTGTCTTCCCGTCATCTCTCCATTATCTCTAAAATTTCCAATTCTTTTGCACCTTCCATTAACTCACCTCTTCTAGTATCCCTTATGTATTTTCTGTAGTAATTGGAAATACTCTGAATGGGAACCAAATCTTAACAGTCATTAAAAGAGGAAGCACACTTCTCAGGAGATTAAGTAACTACGTGCATGCTCAAGATTCACTAAGTAGAAAATCTCTTGTCTGTTTCACAGTTGTGCTTACAATTGATTTTAAAGCAGTTTCCCACTAATGGCTTATTTGTCAGTTATCTGGTCTCTTCTTCCTTTTAATTTATCAATGGCATTTGGTTTGAGCGCTTCATAATCAAGTTGAAGGGCTTATCTGATTCCTTATTTCTTTTAAGTAAATTATTTTCCTACTTTTTATTCTAAATCTTGTTCACTTTCAAAAGAAGAGAATATCATTAACTAGAAATCATCAATAAGTATTTTTTATTTCAGGAACTCTTAGTTTCTTTCATTACTTTAATAAAACCAAATTTATGACACAGTTTATTGTATGTCTTGAGTCTGTTAACAATGTATCATGAGAAAAATAATTGAAAAGGAAGGAATAAATATTAGTTTTGTCTCAATAAGAGAGCAGCAGACTCAGAGCAAGCATTCAGTTTAGGAGAGCCTGCTTACTGTCTGGGGTTTCCTTTTATAGGTTCAGCAAAAAGACTAGTCATTTGCTGAGGGTGGGCATAGGTATTATTTTGATTGATAGACTTGAGTTACATACTACTTTATTTATTGTGCATATCCTTTCCTTGGATGTATCTGGTTTTAATCATGTATATGTTCAATCATTAATATCTATAAATAGGAGATGGAAAATAGGAGATTTTTACTAAAAGTTCACTCAGAGGAAACAGTTTGCCTTATTGTGCATGTGCCCAAAACCAGTCCAGGCTGGACCAACCCATTGCTCTGAGTTTCCAGATATTCCAGAATATGACTGACCACAGAAGGGGATCCACTAAGAAGTTGCTCGAAGAAGCCACCTATTCCATTGTTTGTAGCAGTGTGTCCATGCATCTCAATGAAGGTGGGGTGTCACAGGTTGGGAAGTNATTTTTGTTTTTGAAAAAAGATGTGTATGTAGCTCAAGCTAGGCAGAGTCACTGGGTACTAAGCTTCCCCTATACTTGCCTACCTCAATTATGCAAAAATCATCATGGTAGCAGGAGTGCGTGGTAGAAAAGGTTATTCCCCTCAAGGCAGCCAGGAAGCAAAAGGAGAGAGAAAAAAGGAACAGGGATCCAGGGATAAAATATGTCCTGCAAAGGCATGTCCCGTAGTGATGCACTTTTAATTAGACCTATCTTGTTAAGTTTCCACTAATTCCCAGTAGTGCTACCAGCTGGGGGCTTAAACTTTCAGGACATGACCCTTTGAGGGAACAATCAAATTATAACATCTCATCTCTGGCTCCAAAGGGTCCCACCCATCCCACATAGCAAAGTGCCTAGTCTTGTCTGTGTATTCTCATAGTTGTAACAGTCCAGTGTTGCTTTCAAATCCAGTACCAAAATCTCTACAGAGACCTAAGACAAATTCTTACCTATGGTCATCAGTAAAGGTTTAAAAAGAAAAAGGTTAAAGTTTCCAACATATAATAGTGCAGAATAAAGCAAGAAATGGGGTTAATATTTTAGCTACTATATTATTTACAACAGGAGAGATGAGATTAACCCAAGGCTGGAATCCAGCAGGACGACCANTAGCTGGAATGCATATTACTAGGATGTACTCCACCCTTGGTCTTGCGGCTGCAGACTCCATGGCCTCTCTCTGTCTTGCGGTGGCTCGGTTTGTTGCTTACAGCATTCCTCTGCAGACATTCCATGTTCCTAGATCTCTAGCTTCCTAAGGTCTCCATTACAGCTTTGGTTCTACTTTCATAGCTAAATGCAGCAAGTTCTTGGGGACTATCCACAGGCATTTTGACGTGGCCATACACTGACCTTCCAGGTATTCTTTTGAAGTCTAAGTCAAGTTTGTGCACAAAGTCAGCATTAAATAGTCAATGNNGAGGTATACCTCCTACTCAAACAGTAACCATGACCGTGGCTGCCATGGACTCTTGAGTTCTTTGGTGGACATGNTCAGTGACACCAATCATGGGGAAATGGCTTCTCAAAGCAGAGTTGTATGGCCTTTGGTCAGTGCTTGAGATACCTTCAAGACATGTTTCCTGTTGTTCTGGAACAGATTGCTTGCCTTCTTTTTGGTGGTTCTAATGTTTTCAGCAAACTTACCTTTCATTGCCTCAAGTTTAAATGTGTGATTTGTTTGTTTGTTTTCTGTCAAGACTCGTAAGTTTTATTATGATTTTTCACTCTGGCTTTTGTCCCTATTTTTACTTTAAATCAGGTATATGACATAGCAGCAGTAGTCATCCTACAGTCTGAATACTTGACATTTCTGATATTGGTCTTTTATCTTTAGATTCAGCATTTTTTCCTCAATGCCTTAAAGCATGGACAAATTTTTTGATAGCCTGTAACACAAATGGCCTCTAGTCCAGTTCCCAGGAAAAGTACCCATTTCCTTCTTTGACCTTGTGAGCCCTGCCTTGACTGTGGATTCTTACCAGGATTTTGGGGTTCTAAACTCCCACTGAATCACCTCAAAAATAGATTCTATCCTTTTGGCTGTATTTATTTTATTTTTAATATTTTATTTATTTCTGTTTGTATGTGGGTGCATGCATGCCATGGCACATGTATGGAAGTTAGAAACAACTTATTGGAGCGATTCTCTTCTTCCAATATGTGAAGCCTGGGAATTAAGCTCAATCTGCCATGCTTGGCAGCAAGCTTCTTTACCTGCTGAGTCATTTTTGCCAGCCCCTTGATCCTTTTAAAATGCTTATTTCTCCCTATTTATTCATGACTTATTTTTTTTTATCAGTTTTAAAGTCTATTGTTACCAGTATCCTTTTAGATGGCCTGATTTTTCCCGACTTGTTTTGAGAAAATTGTTAGAACAAAGAAATGGAGAATGACTAGTTTGAGAAAGGAGGAGGTTAAGACCAACTTCCCTGCAGAGAAGAGCCTCAGGACTGAAGGAAATGAATGAAAGGAGGAGGGTATGACTACTCCTAAATATGGAGAAAGGGAGAAAGCAGGCAGAGAGAAGAGTCCAGGCTGAACATGGCTGGCAGACTGAACCAGACTATGAGAGGAGAAAAGGTGAGGTAGGGGTAAGAGAGGAGATGCTGGGAGGTGCTTTGGCCAGGAGGCCAAGAGACCAATGTAGCTAAAATGGCCAAGTTATATAGGGATCAGGCTGCAAGAAGGGAAGCAGAAGCCCAGCCCCTGGGAGGGAGAGGTTTAGGGTAGGGGACATTGTGAGAAGTGCTGGGAGGAGCCCAAGGTACTGAGCAATGCTGGGAGAGCTGGCCAGAGTCCACTTTGATATGGTAATAGTCATCTCAGCCTTTTGTCTTGGTTTCTGAGACCTAACAAGGACCATGTGAGCTGTAATCAGATCTTGAAGTGGGAGAGCAATTAGGAACATTATAAGAACTCTAGAAAAGTTAGGTTAAAGCAAATAGAGTAGGAGAGATAGTTGTCCTGGACAGCATGGCAGGGGACCAGGTTTCAGAGGAATCCTCTCAACCAAGTGGGATATTCTGACTTTGTGCTCTTTCAGGGAGTTGTAGGAAGCACCACACTACATGATTTTAGTCTGTATGGTGTACATGACAAGAGCCAGGTACTAGTTTGGACCATAAACTGTTTCAACTTCAAGTAGGAGGAGCTGTAAAGCACAGCTCCCCATAGCTTTTTTATTCTGACCCAGAGAGCAAGAGAGCTACAGGAATGTGTGGCCTGATGCCTGCTGACTGCCAGGGGTCTTTCAGAGTGACCAACAACTTTAAGTGGACGGACTGTGATCTAATAGCTGTCCCTTCCAGTCAAGTTAATAGTTTTTTGTTGTTATTGTTTTGATAAATACCTATTTTCTCTGAACATTTTGCACAATTGATGACTAGTTTTGCATTGTATTTTCATATTTGAGTAGTGAAACCTGGTTTTTATCAATGAGCTCTGATTTGATTGGTTGGTTTGGGGAAGGATGGTTGTAGAAATAAAAACTTGGATGCTAGATATGCTTATAATTTTTGAGGGGTCATTATCACTCTGCTCTTCCGATAGACAGGTTTGGGAAATACCCTTAATTCCTACTGCATTGTTCACCTTTANTCTGTTTATAATGAGAACATTGGTTGCTGCTTTTGAAAATATACCTGAACTAGCAGGTCTGTTACATCCAAACTGCACACACAGCAAGCCTGTTACATTCATAATTTCCTTGAACTTCTTTTTGCCCATATCATATATCCTACCAAAGTAAGTGTTCTGTGATTTTAAATTATTTTAATTAACTGGTTCCCCCATGGCTGTGTTGTTAATTTGATGCACAGATAATTTCATTGATTCTATATTTACTTGAATTCAGTTTGGGAGCTTGTCTTTGTCATTCTTGTTAGTATTTTGCAGCGCTGCTGTTACCGTGCCAGAAAAGGTCATGAGGCACGACAAAACCCAGTATCAGAGCTTTATTAGAAAGTGGGGGGAGACAGGAGAGAGGGAGAAAGAGACAGAGAGAGACAGTGCGCACATGCACATGTGGAGAGAGAGAGGAGGAAGAGTGAGGGGGAAGAGGCGGAGTTCCCTTTGCACACTCGTGAACTGCGCATGTGAAGTCACTTAGCTGGGGGAGTGGCCAGGAACTCCAACATTCCAGACTCTTTGCTTATTATAAAAAAGGCAGGTGAACAGGAGTGGGGGGTGCTGTGTCTCCCAAGAACTGCTTCCAGATGACTTGATGAGCATGAGAGTTCTGGGCGGGGGTAGGGAAGGGGGTTTCTGAAGTAGCCAGGATGTCCTGGGATGGTGGGTTGTCCTTTGTTGCTTTGGAGTTGCCCATCCTTCTCGGTTTCGGACTCTGGCTGCTTGTATTTGAGAGAATGCTGGTGAGACAGAGAAACGCTTAGAAAAAAAAGTTTTTACCTTGGGGGGGGGGTCCCCAGGGTGAGGGAGGGGATCCCAGGATTAGTAAAGTTTGGGTTATACTTAATTTTGAAGCAGATTCATTTTGTCCTGGTGAATTCAAGCTGGTTTCTTGAGCTTAAAGAAATTTTTAAATGCATTAAGAAGCAGCCCAGACCCTCTTTGGTCTGTGGTGTAAATACCTTTGAACTGGTACTGTTTTTTACTGCCTGGATGTATACTTGATGGCTCTCATCCTTCNGCTCTATGGTGGTAGATCCTGCAACAATTAACTGAGAAGTTAATTAGGAGAGGGAACCAGGAAGGAAAAGCTTGTGGGTTGGTACCTCGTTCTTGTGGAATTGGTCCTCTGGAACGTGAGAGAGCACGGTCCTGTCTGTGGCACACTGTGTATGAGGAGAAGAGGCCCTGCTGATAGGTCTGGAGTAAGGCATATGGGGGGAGCAAAATAAAGCTCCTATCTTGGCTAGAAAATCTCTTCCCATTAGGGGCACAGGACAGTTTGGTACAACTGAAAATGTGTGGGTGAGAGGGATACCCCTGAAAATACAGTTAAGTGGTGGCATCTGGTGAGGTGGGTAAGGCTGTCCCACTATCTCAGCAATAGGGAAATGAGAAGGAGAGGTAGACCTCAAGACTCCTCCAGCACTGAGTAAGTGACTCCCGTATCCAAAAGGAAGGAGATGGATTGGCCCATGCTGTAATGGCTATCTCAGGCTCCCTGTGAGTCAATTGCCAAAGCCTAGGAGATTCTGGTCTGATGCTCCCATGCCACGAGGTGCACAAGGGCAGTCAGTGTCTCTTGGTGACACTTTGGACAAGATCCAGTTTGGCCCACGTGGGGCAGGGCAGGCATAAAGCTCAGTGGCCTTTTCTGCCACTTAAAACAGGGACCTGGAAGCCTTTAGGCAGTTGCCAGTTGGATGACGTGTTCCAGCATTTGGCAGTTTTGTTTACGGACTTTGTCATTTTTCCCATGGTACCTTGAATGCCACGGCTGAGACTCTGCCTGTGGATGTGAGAGGGGCATTCTCTCCAGATGGTTAAGTTAGCCCTGATGCCAGGAAGTTCTGGGAGACATGAGACGGATTTTCTCTCGTATAGTTTACTGGTTTGAGGACAGCCTTAGGAAGATTTGCCAGGAGGCAGTGTGTAAACTGATCTCTGGCTATAGAGCCATCTGGGTTATTTTAATCCCAATGTGGGTCTTAATCTGAAACTGCCTCAGCCCTGGGCAGATGGGCAGGATTGGTTTGAAGAAAAAAGGTTTGCATGCGTCCTAGCCTGCTTTTAGACCTCTCTATTTCTTAGGGCAGCTTGAGAAAGAGTAACAGGAAGAGTGAAAGTGGGAGCCAGATTTGGGCAGTTGGAATGACCCGCTAGATACTGGGAGAGCTGAGTGGAAGTCAGATAGACAGAAATTAGAGTTCCGGAAAACCTGAAGAGCAGAGCAAAACAGATAGGCTGAAGTTGGAGTCTGGAGAACCCGCTATTACCGGAGAGCAGAGCAGAAGGCAGATAGGCAGAAGTTAGAGTTCTGGAGAGCCCACCATTACCGGAGCAGAGCAGAAGGCAGATAGGCGGAAGTTAAGAGTTCTGGAGAGCCCGCCATTACCGGAGCACGGAAGTTCTTTGGACCCGCCCAACACAAGAGAGCTGAGCGGAAGTCAGATAGGCAAAAGTTCTTTGGAGTCAGAGATTTCCCAGGGTTAGCTTACACATGGGCAGAAGAGAAAGACTAAGAAAGATGGTTAGGTAGAAAGCTTGGACATAAGATAACTTTTTAATTGCCTGTTCATTGCAGAAGTTAGGTAATTCCTGTGAAATATCGAGGTCCAAGCAGCTGTTAAGGGGCTCTATTTCTCAGAG
>LZPO01066276.1:356061-378797 GCA_001675575.1 Neotoma lepida
TTCCTGGAACTCACTTGGTAGCCCAGGGTGGCCTCGAACTCACAGAGATCCACCTGCCTCTGCCTCCCGAGTGCTGGGATTAAAGGCGTGAGCCACCACCGCCCGGCAAAATGCCCATTTTTTAAGACTTATAAGCTTATCAAAAGCTAGGTAATAAAGAACCCTGACACATAAGGAAGTCAGTTTTGTTTAACACTTATAATAAACCAATATGTCTTGGTATTAATTCATGTGTAATATCATTTTTAAAGCATTAATCATACTTCCTTAAATAAGATAATATACAATATTCCAAATGTGTCAGGATTGTATATCTCATTTCAATAAAGTAATCCTATATGTGGTAACTTTACAGCTATAAAAGTAGTCAAGCTTATTTTTGTATTTTTTTCTTGCCCATCTTATGAGACTTAAAAGAAGTTCAGTCAGTTTTGTTATTTTTTAGCCAGGCAAGAGTTGTAGTGTCGCTGTAGAATCATCACTACTTTGTAATATCACTTGGCTGTAAAGTGAGTTAGCAAATTATTGACAGATTATTTAGAAACCACATAGTGAAAACCAGGCTGTAGATTTTCATGGACAGAGTTAAGCTAGTTTAGCTGTGTGGGGGTGTAGATATGATACTTTCATTTTCTAAGCCAGCAATTTTTATCTGCAGAGTTTTGTAATCATGTGTATAGGTGCATTAAGCTAAATTTGGAAGGTGTTCAGAATTTTAAGCTACTCTAGTACTAATGAGAATTTTAACTATGCCAAAAATGTGCTTTCTTTTGCCCTTTTAGACATAGCATATGATTCAATAATAGCATCGGAGACTCTAATTAGACAAGTTTAAGGCACCCAAATTTGAAATCTTAACATTGTAAGTAAAATATTCAACCTGACTGTGACTTCTTAATGTATTGAACAATTGAATCAGGATAAGCCAGTTAGACAGGCAATCTAATATTATCAGTAAGTACTCTATCTGTACAGGTTGGATGATTTCTAGTTCTGCTAGTCTAGAGATGAGATACTTTTAAGAACCTTATCACTGCAGTACAAGCAAGCAAGCAGCGGGGAATCCTTGCATTAGGCTGATACTATGCCACAGGAGCAAACAAGGTTATCTGATGCTAACAATACCTTTATTCCCACCAGAAACAGCTATAGGCCCTTGGTAGAGGAAAGCATTCGTAGCTTTAGTCATGAAACTACTCCGTGTATTACAGTCCCAGGCAATATCAGTTCACAGTGAAAAATGTCCACTCCTCTAAATTGAAAGTTATTATTGAGATCCAACAGGAAAAAAAAGCAAAGAAACACTTAGACTTTGAAAATGTCTCTAGCGCACTGTAGATTTGGTGTATGAGAATAATTTGGTAAACTAAAATAAGTAAATAATTGAAAATCATAAAAAAATTGAAAAATAAAATTAAAAAATAAAAATTGAAAGATTATTAAATATTATTTTGTTTTGTTTTTATTTTTTGAGACAGGGTTTCTCTGTGTAGCTTTGGTGCCTTTCCTGGAATTCACTCAGTAGCCCAGGCTGGCCTCGAACTCACAGAGATCTGCCTGCCTCTGTCTCCTAAGTGCTGGGATTAAAGGCATGCGCCACCACCACCCGGCTAAATATTATTTTTAAGAGTAGCCAAATAGAACATTGAAAATAAAAATCANTGAGGGCTGGCAAGATAACTCAGCAGAAAAACGTGATAGCCATGTCAGCCTGGCAACCTGAGTTTGAGCCCTAGGACCCATATGAAGATAAAAGGAGAGAAGTCCTCCACTAAGTTGTCCTTTAACACATGCACCATGACATGTGTGACACATACACACGTGAACACACAGTAATAAGTGAATGAATGAATGAGTAACAGTGGAAGTAAAGGTTAGTGAAGTATGCAAACCTGCAGAAACTAGAGCCTGGCACAGAGAGTTCATGACGTTATCCAGCATTCAATATGAAAGATAAGTATAGTAAATATTGAATGAAAATGTACAAGTATGGATAGTCAATTAAGATTGTAATGTAGGACTCATTGGAAAGAGAAAGCCAGGGACTATAAAGGAAAACCTCTGCTGTCATCCAACTCATTCAAGAAAAGCACTGGACAGAATCCAAAGTCCATTCCTAATGAAAGTTCTTTCTGAACTAAGAATAGAACTATCATTTCTCAATCTGGTAAAAGGAAAACAAATGGGTAACATTTTCAATATATAATGGTGAACCCAAATATTTCTTCACTAAAATAGTGTAGAGGACAAGGATTTCCTTTTTGCTGTTACTATGTGTTCTGCTACAGCAGTTAAGAAAAAGGAAACCAAAGACTTCCTTTTGGGAACAAAAGAAATTAAAATATTTCATAGGTGACATGATCACCTTCACATATGTACAGATGCTCACATACATGGTGCCTTACCCAGATGCAAACTCACAAAATCTAATGCAATAGTCAAAGAAGATAATAGAGCTATTAAGTAAGTTTTGCATTCCTACAGAATACAAAATGCACAGCTCATATGATGTCTTAGTCAGTGTTCTATTGCTCTGAAAAGGTACCATGACCACAGCAACTGCTAGAAGAAAGTATTTAATTGGAGCTTGCTTACATACAGTTTTCAGGGGTTTAGGCCATTTTCATCACGGCAGGGATCATGGCAACACACAGGAGACATGTTGCTGGAGAAAAACCTCAGAGTTCTACATCTGGATCTGCAGGCAGCAGAAAGACAGAGACGCTGAGCCTGGCTTGGATATTTAAAAACCTCAAAGTCCACCTCCAGTGACACACTTCCTCCAACAAGGTCANACCTCCTATTCCTTTCAAATAGTGCCACTCCCTGGTGACTAAGCATTCAAATATACGAGACTATGGGGCCATTCTTGTTCAGACCACCACATACAAAAAAGAACTCAGTTGCACTTTCTGTATATTTCTACTGTATATTTCACAGGGAGTTGAACCTTATTAATTTTAATAATTATACTGTTTTTATATAAGAATATCTTTATATCTCAGAGATCAATTTATTTCTTCAGAGCCACTGTGCTTTTACTTCCTCTCTAACAGTTCACAGAGAAAAAGCATGAAGATGATGAATTAAGATGATAAAGTCAATGTGGCTGATTTGAGCAAACAAATAGTGAATGGATTTTTTCTTATTTTAGCATATTATCTCCAAATTTAAATTTTATCAAAATTAAAGATTATAAAAATATATGAGTACACTATGAAGAACTAATTTTAAGATGCAAATAGAAATGGACACATTTCTAGATAAATACAACCTTTCAAGTATCTACTTAGAATTAGAAAGCATGNTCCATATTCCTGTAGCTTTTAAGGAAATTGAGTCTGTTGTTTAAACTCTTGTCATCAAGAAAACAGTCAGCCCAGATACTTCTTTGTATGTATTTTACGAAGAATTCAAGGAAGAGATCATTCTATTATCCTCAAGAAGAGGAATACTCCCTATCCACCCAACCCATATAGTGAGTCTGTTACACCTTAATACTAAGCTCAGACAAAGATGATAAGGAAAATTATAATCCAGCCCTACTCAGAAGTAGACATTGAAAAAAATTCTATGAAATTAATTACCACAACAGAGCTCAGCAATGTCAGTGTCTTGACATAGAAGATGTATTTGACAGTTGATTGTATGAATATCTAACAATAAAAGCATTAAAGATGAGACATTAGAACTTTTCAGTTAGCTATTTGTAATGCCAGCTCCTCATTTGATTCTTTTTTTGTGTGTGTGAGAAATTCAAGACAGTTTCACTGTGTAACCCTGGCTGTCCTGGAACTCACTCTGTAGACCAGGCTGTCCTGGATCTCACATAGATCCACCTGCCTCTGCTTCCTGAGTGCTAGGATTAAAGGCGTGCACCACCATGCTTGGCTCCTCATTTGATTCCTGGTTAGCAAATATTTTCTTCCACTGTGCCTGTCTTTTTACTTTATTGACTATTGTCTGTATGTGTGTATATGTGTATTGCATACATGTGTATATATTTGTGTTTGGCACGTGTTCAAATGTATATGTGTGTGCATGTGTGTGCCTGTGAATGAGGCTGCCCAAATTACTGGCTTAAGTCTCATCTTGTCTGATATGAAGGGCTGACTAGGACCAGCAATATTTTAGGAGCCTGAGTAGCTAGATGACAAAAGACAGAATTTGAGTTTGGAGAGAACTTTCTATTTTTTTATTTTATATTTTATTTTATTTTATTTTTGGAGACAATGAAACTTTATTTAAAAACCAAACTACTTGGAAAATATATCACAGGCTTGATAGCAAACAGACAAGTATATCACTGTTTCAAGTAATTAATCAGTATAAATACAACATAGTACTTATCCAAAAGATAAGGTGCCATGTTGGGGCAGCAACACTGCACTGCAGAGCCCCAGGCAAAAATGGCATTTCTTAAGGTGTGTGCCTGTCTTGCTCTATAGCAGTCCTAGCTTTCCTTAGCCCACGTTGCTTACTTTCAGGCCTCCTTGTTGCTAGGGGATTACTTCTATAAGGTTCTGTGAATTTAGGGGGCTGAGTGAGTAATAATGGGTTTGGACTTTTATTCTGTGAACTCTAAGTTTTCCCAAACCTCGTACTTCTCAGCAGTTCCTGTTTGACTGTTTACTCTCAGCTACTGGTCTGTGAATGAAAATCAAACCCCTTTGCTCTTCATGGGCATGTGTCACCTTGCTGCAGAAGTCAATGAAGGAAGCTGTTTCCATGCACAGTATGACACTGCCCTGCCTCTTCAGGGGCTTCCAGAATAACAGAGTTTGAAGAAAAGGACTTTCTCATCTTGATGGCCAGAAAATACAGGAAACCTTTAGAAGTTATTCAAATTACTCTCCCTCCTGCGTCTTAAATCCACTTTGTGCCCTTGCATATAAGACAAACCAAACAGAAAAGATCTGGAAAGGAAACCTNTTCCTCCCTCTAAATTACTAACCAACTGGGTGTTGTTTCAGAGCATATGCAGGTTGTGTGGTGATTCTGTGGTAAGCAGAAGCTTGGCAACAGACACACCTCTCCTCAAAATAACCAGCAGATTCAAGAAACCTGCCAGCTTGGATGTAGTTAGAATTTGAGCCCTTGGTACATGGGCAATCTCTACTGCCAGAAGAAGCACTTGCATGAGAAGTTCTAGGATCTAGACTCCAACCCTGTGCTATCTGTGATACAGATTTTAGCACCAGCTTCTGTCCATTTTACCAGGATCTAGACTCCAACCCTGTGCTATCTGTGATACAGATTTTAGCACCAGCTTCTGTCCATTTTACCTTCTAAGATCCAGATGCAAAGGAACTGGTGTCCAGAGGTGAGCGGCATTTGCCTGGAACTTGCTGTGTCCTGAGTTTTCCTCATTCATAAACATTGCTTAACAGACTAAACTTCCATTCTTTTAAATAGCCTGCCCTCAACCCCATGGTCACTGGCAAACAAATGTTATTTCCCAATGGATGACAGAGACTCCTTTATCTTCCTGGTCATTTGTTGGGATGAGGTGCATGTGGTCATCTATACAGTTGGACACACAGTTGTCCAGCTGTTTCTTTACCTACAGCTCCTTACTTTCTGCATCCATTGAGTCTTTGGCTTTGTCATTGCAATGGATGGTGCATCAGGCCAGGCAGTCCTNGAACATTTCCAGCTCACTGGTCACCAAGGCCTGGACTTGAGCCAGAGGCACATGGCAGTGCTTGATGCATTGATGCACCTGCTACCTAGATGTTTGGTTGTCCTCACAGCAGTTGGCACTGCACCTGAACATGAAGTCCTGCATCTTCTGATATTCTCTCTCTTCCACACTTTCCCCATGGTATCCACAGCCTTCTGCATTTGGAGTTGCTGCACCTCTGCCATGGCGACCCTGTGCTGCACCATGCCAGCACCGTNTTTATTTATGTTTTTAACACTTTTTGTCAGAGGAGTTGAGGCTTACCCCTGAAGGTTATTTTTCAGCAAAAAGAACTTTTTTCTTTGTCTTATATTTGCAAAGCCAGGATTTCTCTGCTTTGAATTCAGAAGATGATTAAGAACTAATTTAAAATTCATATCCATTTGGCATCTTTGATCAAGTCTGCAGGCCTCCTCATTCTCGACACAATCTCTCCACAGAGATCTCTGGCACTGACTTTTCCCTAAGTCATTTGTGTCCTCATTTCTTTTGATCTTAGCCTAGCTCCATTGCTTCTCTGTAACCTTTTCTTAGTCATCTCTTTGTCAAAGTCAAAAAAATGGTGTCCCTTATCATCCTCACTTCATATCTTTGTCTGGAAGACAGAAGGAAATTGCATTTTCCCCACCCCATGCTTTTCCTCTGTTTGTTCTTGTTAACAGAAGTTTCTCTCCCATCAGCAGCTCCCAAATAAACACACCGAGGCTTATATTAATTACAAATGCTCGGCCAGTAGCTCAGGCTTGTTACTAGATAACTCTTACATTTTCAATTAACCCATATTTCTTATCTATGCTTTGCCATGTGACTTAGTACTTTTTCTCAGTATAGCATGCCCATATTGCTTCTCTCTGCATCTGCTCACTACTCCCCAGCTCTGCCCTTTTTCCTCCCAGCATTCTCAGCTTAGCTCTCCTACCTAACTTTATTCTGTCCAGCTATTGGCCAGTCATCTTCTTTATTAAACCAATCACAGCAACATATATTCACACAGTGTAAAGGAATATTCCACAGTTCTGATAGGCACTTACCTCTTCCGTCTCTTCTAATACTAGCTTTTTCTTTTCCCCCCTTTCTCAATGTTTATATCTGAAAACTAAAAACTCCCAAACCTGGTATGTTAGTCAGTGTTCTGTAAAGGACTAGAACTGATCAAATGAATGTATATATATTAGAAAGGGATGTATTAGAGTGGTGTATAGTCTGTGGTCCAGGTAGTTTAATAATGGCTCTCTCCTGATGGAAAGGCAAGGAAGCCAGTAGTTGTTCAAGTCACAGGACTAGATGTCTTAGCAGTTACTATCTGTTGCTGGAATTCAGGAGAATTCCTAGAAAACTGCTGTCTTCAGTCTAAATTAGAATACTGAAGAAGTAGGTTCTTATGCCAGCAAAGGAATGCCTCAGCAATAGGATAGATCAACTTACCAGAAAGAGTATGGGCAAACATGGAAAAAGCAAAAGCTTTCTTCTCCCATGTGCTTTTTATGTGGCTTCCCACCAGCAGATGTGGCTCATATTTAGGGTGCATCTTCACACNTCAAATGATCCAATCATGAAAATCCCTAATAGGTATGCTTAGCTGCTTAAGTTTTGGTTGATTACAAATGTAGTCACATTGACAGCCAATGGTAGCTATCACAGGTCCACCTTTTGTCGGCCTGACATGTAATGACATCTCCTTATATCATACTTAATTTCTAAATGAAAATAATAGCCAGGCCCAAATTCTTCTTAGCATGATATAACTATTTTATGTGCAACCACAAATGGATTATTTATTTTAGAATAGGTGTCAATGTCCCTTGAGGATGCTTGATCTTTTAATGTCTCAGAATTAAATATCAAAACCACTGATACTATCTCAATGGTCTGTGATAAAGAAAACATATAATATCTGCTTAATATATGCAGAAACCCATTCTTAACAAAATAGAGAGAAAGTACTCATGTCACTTATAATCCTTGTTTCTGGCCTTAGCTGGTATTTTAAACTACCTTCCTCTACTACCTATTCTATATTTCTTCTACCTTCAGCTAACACCTTAGCGGGCCTTGGTTGTTTTCCTGGAGGAGTGACCCATACTTTNATTCCTGAAGTGTCTGTGCCCTTTGTCATTCTGTTTGGATTGGTTTGTAGAAGATTCCAATTGACTTTAATCACAAGACATGGTAACACCAAGAGACACCCTAAAAGTTCTCCTGCACTCCAGACATAATATTCCCTACCTCCACTGTGCAGAAGCAATCCAAATTCTCCCTCACAGTCTGGATTAATCACTCCTCCTAACACTGTTAATCTTTTCTTTGCCTGTTGGTTTAAGGGAATCAGAAGGCCAAAATACTAAGCCTCAAGCTTCCAGTTCATTGGAATGTTTGTTATACCTCTGGCAAGGGTACTCCCCTAGCTGGAACCCAAACTTCTAGGCCAGTAGAACTTAAGGTTGTAGGGACAGGAAGCAAAAATTGTCCCTAGTTTGTCACTATGGGTGATAGTGAGTGAAAGAAACCATTTCTTTTTCCCCCTCTTTGATTCATGAACTGGTGAATCCCAGCTGTGAGAGAAACTGTATTTTATATTGGATGCTGTTTCAAAGCATACACCACCTTCTGGAACACCCTGCCCCAGCCCTTTAGACTACTATCATGTAATTAATACTATTACTCTGTCTTCAAAAGGCCATTCTGCTGTTCTCTCAGGCCAGCTCCTTCAGGATGGAGGGAACATGGTAAGATCAATAGAGTCAACTAGCATGGACCCACGGTTGTACTTCTCTGGCTGTGCAGTGAGTTCCTTGGTCAGAATCAATGCTGTATGGCATACAGTGATAGGGGATAAGACATTCTGCAAGTCCACCAATGATAATTGGGGCTGAAACATTTTGTGCAGGATAGCAAATCCACTTCTATCTTAGTTCTTCTGCTGAACCTATCTGTTGTAGTTCATGTATGAAATATTCCCTGAGTATCTCTTTTCTCATGCCACATGTGGTATATGGGGAATACCTCATATATGCTAGCAGTTCTGCCATCTCCACATGGAAGTATCATACAAATCAGTTTAATTGGATCTTTTTTAAGCAAAAGGCTTTTGTTTATTTATATAAATCAATATTTTGTAAAAGTATATCTGTTGATGTAGATGATCTTCACTTGAGTTCCCCCACAGGTTCTAGAAACATCGTCTCCATAAGCTCATCTTTCTCTGCCCACCAGCTGCTCCTTCTGGAGTTCCATTTTGTTTGCACAGGCTCCATCTTTCTGGTCCTTTTCAAATATATCTTGCCTCAATGTGTCATAAATATATACCTTTTTATCCAGTCATACCATACTTATATATGCTCTTGCTACTCTACTACTATGGCCTTAGAAAACTCCTCTTGTACCTAGAGTTTTTTTTTTTTTATTAAATTCCTAACTTATCTTCTTGTTTGTAGGCTCAACACTACCCATATTATCAATCAAACTTCCATATTACTGTCAGAGTGTTTTTCCTAAACTAAAATCTAGATTATGATGATTTTCTTGTGAAGCATCTCATGTGGCTGACTAGTGTCTCCTGGGATGAAAGGTACCCCTGGATCTTGCCCTTGCCTTTCTTGACATCCTTTCCTCCCTCTCCCAAATATGTTCACTGGTGTTTTTCATCTGTGTCTCTCCAATGTTGTTTACTCTTCTTTTCCGTATCAATGTGGTGAAGTCAATCTTGCCTTCAGGTCAAAACCAAGAGATTCTGACTTTATAAGAAAAGGAACCCATTGTTATCCCTCTAGCTCACATGGGGAACACAAATGTGAGAATGATGAACCCAGCCACTCAAAATAGAGCAAGTTTTCCTTACTCTATAGTCCAGGTTTTCTCACTTCGGAGTCTATAATTCACTATACAGAATGGAAGTGGTCTTCCTTCTATTAATACACAAACAGGTGGTGGTTGCTTGAGGTGACCTAAAAGCTTTGCCTGCATTAGCACTTATTGAGGAAATAACTATAGTGTGCTAAAATCTTTATGTTGATTTTTATTTACTTTATCAATTCCTGAAGTTTAGAATTATAAATTGATTTATTTAAACAGTAGCCTCAGAAGATATATCTTCATTTTTGCTTCAGAAAAGTGAGATTATGAGATCATATGAGATTAAAACACTTTTGTGGGAAACAAAAGCCCAAATGGAGTCTTTGATGGACTTGAGATCTGTAGTGCTCAACCCATAAAGGAGATGAAAGCAGACAAAAAGATCACATGTGACAGACGCCACAAACAAGGGCATGGAAGGAAAGCATAAAAGGTGATGATGAAAGCCGTAGAAGCCGCTGCCCCAATACTCCCCGGCAATGATTTAGCAAAAGGCAAAGCTATAAAAATAGAATTTCAGTATTATATTTTAAGATAACATCTGAAACCAAACAATGTAGAAGGAGTGAAATGAAATGATCTTTGGAACAGAGACAATTTCAAAAATCTGAGATGTGAAATGAAATAGACTTTTCCCAGAAAATGTAATTAACTTATTAGTTTAAATACCAATTTTACTTACATATTTTTATTTACCAAATGTTGAGTATTTTATTATTCATTTTAACATGTAAACTTTCTTCAGATTATCTGCAGAGAGAGTTTCTCAGTCTGTGAAGTTTCCCCTCAAAATATGTTTTGAACCACTTGTATTTTTCACCTAACAAGAATAAGGTATTAAGCCTCAGAAGACAGTATGGCCCTTGCATACACCATGGCTTCAGCCCAAAGATGGTGATTTCAAATTTCTGACCAATCAAGGAAGTCAAGAATAAATTTTCTAATTTTGGTTCTTTTGAGACATGTTTCACATTGGGAAACATGTAACTGTACTTTGAAAATAGACATTTGTACCCTGCCACATATAGGCATACCTCAAAAAGGCAAAGTTGGATTACTCTTAAGAATGTAAATATAAAATTTTCAGCTATCAAAGCAAGTTGATTTTAATAGTATTTCAGACCATACCTGGTGAAACATGCCTATAATGACAGCACTCTGGAGCCTGAGGTAGATGAATTGTGGTGAGCTCAAGGACAATATAGTTTGTATCATGAATCCCTGTCTCAAAATGAATTTTTTCCACAGATTATTTTTTTTCAACTTAGCATTTAAATTAGGATTTAATTTTTTATTTTACTGATAGTATTTCATTATTAGAACATATTTTCTATAGTTACTTTAAACCATATGAAGTTAGTATTTTTGGACTTCAAAACTAGTCAAATACTTTGATATATGACAGACATATATATATATGACAGACATACAGAAATACCTTAATATAGTTGTTAAATTTTTGTAGAATATAACTTTATTCTAAACTTAAAATATTTTTCTTTCTTTAATTNAAGTTATTTTGAGATTTTTTTTTATTTATGTGTATGGATATTTTGCCTGCATGTACTGTGTGCATCGTGTGCATGCGATGTCTATGGAGGCCAGAAGAAGGCATTGAATCCTAGCCATGGGATTGCAAAGTCCTTTGGAAGAGCAACCAGTGCTGTTAACTGCTGAGCCATCTTTCCAGCCCCTCCTTTTTTTTTCTAACAAATTCTATTTGCATCAATACTTGCCCTTCCTTTCCAGTGTCTATTTATAAAACATCCTCATAATTGAATACAAGTACCTTGATGATTTTAATAAGTAGTGATGCTGTCATTTTTGTTTTTCTTTTAAAAAATTATATCAAAACTTTGAACATTCTCTTTTATAATGCTAGCCATCCTTGATCTGAGTGTGTGTGCACTTTGTGCATGCTTTGTCTTGTTACAGCCCCACAAATTGCTTGTGTATATCAAAAGATGAAGCCGATAATAGCTAACATTCATTGAGGGTTTATTATATGTTGTACTGGCCCAAGCCTTTTATTTACCTCTGTAATCCTTATAATAGTCCTGCAGTGTCCTTGCCCAAGGACATGGGGCTTATGAGTAGCAGAGCANGACAGGATAGCAACTAATTACTTGAATGTAAAACAAAACTTGAATCTTCTCTCTTTTTCTATTTGGTTACTTTATTATTTACGTGTGTTACTAAGTGTTGAGTGAATGCCACATGTGTGGGTAGCCTAGAGCAGGAGTTAACCATGAGTGCTGGGAACCTCCTGAGTCCTCTCTAAGAGCAGCCAGTGCTCTTAACTGTGAGTATCTCTCCTGCCTTTGTTACACATCTTGAAATAAAGTAATGCTCTCCTGTTCTGTGTTTGGCTCACAGGATGGACAGCCTGAAATTTTGTACATGTTTTGGAGTGCAGTTACCCAGGCACTTTCTTCTCACTTTCATGCAGCAACAAACTGTAAGTTTACCATCCATTTGGATTTATTTCAAATGTTTAGTTACTTTAAAATTTGATGTCAAAAGTTTTGTTGTATTGCTTTATAAAACAATTTTATTATTATTCAGAAACTCCTGGCTGGGTGGCAGTGGTGCACGCCTTTAATCTCAGCATGCAAAAGGCAGAAGCAGGTAGATTGAGGCTAGCTTTATCTACAAAATAGGTTCCAGGACACAGGACACAGAGAGCTACACGGAGAAACTGTTTCGAAAAACCAACCAACCAAGCAAGCAAACAAGCAAACAAACAAAACCCTCCTGTTGTTTCTCTTAGATTTCTTTGGTTTTTTGAGACAGGGTTTCAACTATGTTGTGTAACCCTGGCTGTCCTGGATCTCACTCTGTAGACCAGGCTGGCCAGGAATACACAGAGATCCATTCACCTGTCTCTGCCTCAAGTTCTAGGATTAAAGGCATGCGCAACTACCACCCAGCTTAAAATGATATTCTTAATTGAGCTTAACTATTTCCTGTGTGGATAATATAAAGCAATTGATGATAAAGATTTAGTTAATTCTTTATTAGAGTGAATTATTTTTCAAATAGAGCTATAAAAATGAAAATTTGATATAAATAAAGAGATCTGAATTGTGAATTACAAGTTGATCATTAGAATCTGATTCGCTTGGGCCTATCAGATGACTCAACAGGTATAGGCACTTGTCACTCTAGTATGGTGACCTATGTTTTACTACATGATCCATATAAAGGTAGAGAAGCCTTACATGGTTTTGTATGAAATACTGTTTTTGATGTGCTGAGCTAAATAAAGTGTATTGCTTAAAAAAAAAAAAGGTAGCAGGAGCTGACTCCACAGAGTTGTCCTCTGACATCCACATGCACACTGTGGCATGCACACCCCCCCCCACACTATATATACATACAATAATAAATTTAAAAAAAATAAGATTCACAAAACTTTTCTTGTTGCTTTTATTTGAGATAGGACCTCAATATAGAGCTGATGACTTTGAACTATTGAACTATTTCAGAGTAGCTAGAAAGAATGAAATATGTGAATCAACTAAGTATGTGCTTCATAACCAAATTCCAGAACAATGAGTATAAGTTGTTGAAAGGGCTTTAAGAGTTTGTGTACCTGAACTTGATAGAAGAAAAAGTAAGAAGGACTCTTGAACACATTGGCACAGGAGACCGCTTCCTAAATATAACACCAGTAGCACAGACACTGAGAACAACAATTAATAAATGGGACCTCTTGAAACTGAGAAGCTTTTGTATGGCAAAGGACACAGTCAATAAGACAAAACGACAGCCTACAGAATGGGAAAAGATCTTCACCAACCCCACATCTGACAAAGGGCTGATCTCCAAAATATATAAAGAACTCAAGAAACTAGACATCAAAATAATGAACAATCCAATTAAAAAAATGGGCTACAGAGCTAAACAGAGAATTCTCAAAAGAAGAATCTCAAATGGCTGAAAGACATTTAAGGAAATGCTCAACATCCTTAGTCATCAGAGAAATGCAAATCAAAATGACTCTGAGATACCATCTTACACCTGTCAGAATGGCTATGATCAAAAACACTGATGACAGTCTATGCTGGAGAGGATGTAGAGCAAGGGGAACACTCCTCCACTGTTGGTGGGAGTGCAAACTTGTACAACCACTGTGGAAATCAGTATGGCGGTTTCTCAGAAAATTGGGAATGAATCTTCCTCAAGACCCAGTGATACCACTCTTGGGTATATACCCAAGGAACGCTCAATCATACCACAAGATACATGCTCAACTGTGTTCATAGCAGCATTATTTATAATAGCCAGAACCTGGATACCTGTCTCTTATACACATCTAGATGTGTATAAGAGACAGGAATTTGTACCTCTATTTATGTTCAAGATATCTGTATATTATCTCTCCAGCAGTTGTACATCGAATGTTTTAATAAAAAAAAAAAAAGAGTTTGTGTACAATCCAGGAGGTGTAATCCAGTACCTGGGAGGCCTGTCTCTTATACACATCTAGATGTGTATAAGAGACAGGATCCAGGGAGGCTACCTAGCAGGAAGGACCCTAGAATGACTATAGCATAAAATAAGTTTTGGTTTTGCCCAAGTACTGGGCATGCTTTAGTGAAACATTTCACTATTAGGATAAGAATTTGTACCTCTATTTATGTTCAAGATATCTGTATATTATCTCTCCAGCAGTTGTACATCGAATGTTTTAATAAAAAAAAAAAAAGAGTTTGTGTACAATCCAGGAGGTGTAATCCAGTACCTGGGAGGCAGAGGCAGGTAGATCTCTGTGATTTCGAGGCCAGCCTGGTCTACAAAAGTGAGTTCCAGGACAGCCAGGACTGTTACACAGTCTCAGAAAAAAGCAGGGCAGAGGGGTGGTTGTGTGTAAATTTTTATTCACAGGCTTTTACTAAAATGGCCCACTATGTAGTAAACACTGTTCAGTCACCAGAAGCTACAGTCTACTGAACTGCTTCCTGCTTCCTCTTCAGTCTCTAATAAATTATGCTACACTGGTATTCAGCCACTTCCTTGAGGACTGTGTGACTGCTAAAATCACTCCAATCACATTGTGAGAGTCCTGTTCGTGTCTCTACGTTTGGTTTCTTGTTTTGGTGAGCTTTGTTGAACTATAATTTGTATAGAGGAGAAGTTTCCAATTTTAACATAAAATTCTATGAATGTTGAGGAATACAGTGGTATATTTCTCCGGTCCTGCCCAGTCCNGTGGTCCTATAGCTGCTTATAAAATAATCACTCAGAGGCTTAATATTATTTACAAACTGTATGGCCTATTGCAGGCTTCTTGTTAGCTAGCTCTTTCATCTTTAATTAACCCATTTTTATTAATCTGTGTTTTGCCATGTGGCCATGGTGTTACTCATCTGCTGACATCTTTCTGCTACTTGGGCAGCGGCTAGGCATCTCCCCCTACTCTCCTTTCTTCTCCCCCTACTCTCCTTTCTTCTCTCCATATCTCTGCTTGGATTTCCTGCCTGCCTCTAAGCTGCCTTGCCATAGGCCAAAACAGCTTTATTTATTAGCCATTTACTTTCAAACCACCACAGGTTTCTACTGCTGTGATAAAAAACCAAAAGCAACTTGAGAAGTAAATATTTACTTCATCTTACACTTACTAGGTAACAGTCTATTACCGGGGAAAGTCAGAGCAGGAACTCAAGCAGGAAAGGAACTTGGAGGCAGGAACTCAAGCAGAAGCCATGGAATAATGCTGCTTAGTGGCCTGTTCACTAATGCTTGTTCAACCTGCTTTCTTAAATTATCCAGAACCATCTTCACAGGGGCAACACCACCTGCAATGAGCTGGGCCTTTCCACATTATTCATCAGTCAAGAAAATGCCCTGTAGACTTACCTACAGGCCAGCCCTGTGGAGGCATTTTATCAATAAGAATTCTTCCCCATTAACTCTAGTTTGTGGCAACTTGACATAAAACAATTTAGCCTTTTGTCACATATTTTTAAATAGTATACTCAGTCCAGTGTAACTTTATTTAAACTGGTACTCTCCTGAACTGTTTTCATCACAAATTTTCCTGGAAAAGCCAATTTTAAATGTGGGTAATGTTTTGCCTTCACCTGTGCTGTCTTTCCACTTTGCTGTCCCTACTTAGCTCTCCCTGTCTAACCCAAAGCCTATTCGCAGCNGGACGCATCCTCCAACACCCATGTGCTTTCTTTCCTCCAGTGTCTGACACTTTGTGAAACTGGTGGAAAAGCATAACCTTACCATTAAACCTAATATACTAAGGATTAGTTTTTTTTTTTTTTTTACTCAAAATCACATACAATTTGAAAATAAGGAGAGGTTGACACAGACTGACTGTCATCAATCACAGCGACTGCTGCAACACAGTTGTCTCCAGCTTTTAACCGAAATACTGAATGAAGTTTGTGAGAGTCATTTCCAGACCCTGGACATTATTCAGTGATCCATGAGGAAAGGAAACAGTCTGTGCTCTGTCTCACTATTCCCAAACAGCTGTACAAAACACAAGAATCAAGGGGTTGCTGTTTGTATTAGTCAGGGTTCTCTAGAGTAACAGAACTTACAGAATGAATCTCTCTCTCACTCTCTCTACATATATATATATATGTATATATACATATATTTGTATATATGTTTTATTGGAATGATTTACAGGCTGCTGTCCAGCTAATCCAACTTTGGCTGACTGTGAGCAGCAAGTCCAATAATTCGATAGTTGCTTAGTCCAGGAGGCTGGATGTCTCTAATGCCAGGGAAGGAAGGAATGTGCTAGCAGTGTGAGAGCAAGCAGGCAAGGAGCAAAAGCTTCTTTCTTCTATGTCCTTATATAGACTTCCATCAGAAGTAATGGTCCAGACTAAAGGCGTGTCTTCCCACCTCAAGATCTGGATCAAAGGCACGTGTCTTCTCACCTCAAAGGTCCACTCTAGAAGTTAAGTCACCCACTTCAAGCAAAAAATCTCTCATAGGTGTGCCCTCCATTTCTGGATTATAGGTCATTCCAGGTATACTCAAGTTGACAACCAAGAATAGCCATCACACTACTTTTGCTCAGTTGAGTCTAAAACTAAGCAAGTACAATAAAATATGTCATTCAGCAATACAAAATCACACAGCCAGCATGTAATTGCAGTATGAACACCTGGAAGGAACAGGAAAGTAGGACCCATAGCAAGGAAGAGCAGAGACATTAGAGAACCAATGGAATGAGGAAACCAGAGTTTAAAGCCTGTCTACAAGTATTTAAGTATGCTCAAGTATTTAAGGAGCAAGTAGGTAAATCAGCAATGTAAAGAAAATTACAGTATCTAAAGTTATTTCAATAAGTGAGAGTAATGGCAGATTTAGCCCTAAAGGAGGGAGGGGATTTGAGGATTTAAAGACATAAACATCAATATTATTCCAAATAAAGACCCAAGGAAGTAAAACAAAAAATACTTTGACTCTCGGCACTCATAGGACTTATATGTCTAATATACATGCAATTGAAGTCAAGGCAGAGAGAGAAAAGGAATAAAAAATTGCTGTGGGATGTCTTTCTGTACGCTGTGAATATATGTGTTGCTCCCATTAGCTAATAAATACAGCAGCTTTGGCCTATGGCAAGGCAGCTTAGAGGCAGATAGGAAATTCAAGGAGACATAGAGAGAAGAAGGGCAGAGTTGGGGAGCCCGCAGTCCAAGGAGCAACATGTAATGAGACACAGGTAAAGTCGCAGAACACATGGCGATACATAGATTAATAGAAATGGGTTGAGTTAAGTTGTAAGAGGTAGCTAGCAAGAAGCTTGAGCCATAGGCCATAGAGGTTGTGATTAATTTTAAGCCTCTGAGTATTTTATAAGCGACTGCGGGACTGCAGGGCCGGGTGGGACTGGAAAAACTTCCCCCTCCGAGAAATTGTTGAAAATATCTGTGTTAGCCAGGCAGCGGTGGCGCACACCTTTGATCCCAGCTCTCGGGAGGCAGAGCCAGGCAGATCTCTGCGAGTTCGAGGCCAGCCTAGTCTACAGACTGAGATCCAGGACAGGCACCAAAACTACACAGAGAAACCTGTCTCAAAAAAAAAGAAAAAAGAAAAGAAAAGAAAGTATCTGTGTTATGCTCTAAAATGTTGGTGTGTGTCCCTACCCACACACAATACATTGAAACTCAAATCCTCAATATGACTCTTGGGACAAAGAGCTTGTTATTTGACTTTTTCTGGGGATATGTGAAGAAATAAATGCCTTTTCACTGTAGGTAGAACACTGACAGCAGTGAGAATTTTCATTCAAGCTCAAGAATTTATTAAGGCTACTTTTGCAAGCACAGCTTCACAACCCAGCAAGTCCCCTTGAGATCTCTTGGCAGCGTCACTATCAAGAATCTCATGCCAGTCAGTTTTACTGTTAGAGGGGTGATTGGAATCTCCATGAGGAAAGGGGGCTGAGAAGTTTCTAATCTTCTTTCCTCCCTGCCCCACCTTCCACACACACAAATGGAAGTTAATGAGGTGAAAGTCCTCAGAACTGCTCGATTGTGGAGGAAACAGCTATACTACAGGGATGTTATGGAAGAAACTAAGTTAAATGAAATCATAGGGTGGGGCCCTGATCTCATGGAATTTATATCCTCATAAAAAGAGATGTGTAGGAGGGAGTAAGAAACCAACCCAGCCACATAGCCTTCGACCTACAGTCCATCCTGCCTATGGGATGTGCTGGGATTAGTGCCTAGTCCAGTTGTCATCAGAGAGGCTTCATCCAGCAACTGTTGGAAACAGATGCAGAGACCCACAGCCAAACATTAGGCTGATCTCAGGGAATCCTGCAGAAGAGGGGGAGAAAGGATTATAGGAACCAGAGGGGTCAGGACAGCACAAGAAAACTCTCAGAATCAACTACTCTGGGCACATAGGGGCTTCACAGAGACTAACCAGCAACCAGGGAACCTGCATAGGACTGACCTAGGCACGCTTCATATATGTTACAGTTATGTAGCTTGGTCCTCTTGTGGGAATCCTAACAGTGAGAATAGAGGCTGTCTCTGACTCTTTTACAACCCTACTCCTCATACTGACTCCTCTTTCCCAGCCTTCATACATGGGGAAGTGCTTATTCTTACTGCAACTTGATAAGCCATGTTTTGTTGGCATCCATGGGAGACCTGCCCTTTCCTGAACAGAAATGGAGGAGTGGATTGAGGAGTTGGGAACAAAGGTGTGTTAAAAAAGAGAGAGTTTGTAAGAATTTGCCAACTCTGAGGCTCCTTGGCAAGGTGGTAGCCATCATCATCATGCCAGGAAGAGAAAATGAATGAACACTGTCTGAATTTTTATCTTGACTGCTGTGATCTATCATTGTCAAATATTAAAAATGTACTCTATCACTTCTTTACAAATTCTTTAAAATACAGAGTTGTTATAGACATGGTTCTCTTCCTTTGATCAGTCTCTTTAATTTTTTTAACTTTATTTTATATACATAAACATTCTGATATAAGCATTCCATGGTACACATCTCGAGCTCCAAGAACAACTTTCGGAATTTGATTTTCTCCATCTTCTATGTGGGTTTCTGGGATTAAATACAGGTCATCAGTCTTGTAGGGCAAGCACTTTTACTCACTTTACTTTTACCCTGGCCATAATTTATCTTTTAATATTTAATATTTTTCAGTATGATAATACTACTCCCCAGAACCTTTAGCATACAGAAGAATCTTAACCTTTTTAAATACAATATTTTTGTTCTTTGAAAAAAGCCTTGAACTTAAATATTTTAGAATATTGTTTATTATTGATTGACTCAGCACATTTTTTCTCATGGAAATTGTATAACAATTCTGTAAGGTAAATTTACCTCAACACACCTTCCTCATAATAAGAAATTGGTGCTCTAGGCAGCAGGGCTGACTAGCAGTGTCCTGTTTGGTACTACTGTGTTGTTCTTACTCCTAGTTGTCTGGCTAGATCCTCTTCTCTTTGTGAATTATATTTTCCTACTTTATTTTTCCAGGTGTATTTCTTGTGTGTATCAGACACTGAGTCCCACCTTGCTTGGTGCTGGCTGTCCTTTCTGCCTTTAAATACCCCTGTCGTCTGGTGCAGCGACTCAGATACAGATTGAACCTTTGAGTCTTGTTATAAGATTTCTTTTTAGCAAAATTGGAACAATGATTAATCTAGGACTGATTGTTTCCCACTACTGAGGCAGAACTTCTAGCTCCTTTCCACATACCTCATGTTCACTCTGAGGCTCCCAGCCAGGATTTCTGGAACAGGAATTATTTATTCCCAGCTTTGTGTGACTAACAGATATTTCCCCTCTAATGTCTGGGGTGGCTGTTTATCCCTCTAGGAGTTTCATAACATGAATGCTAATAACAGTTTTGCTTCATACTCTGGGTGAACCCTTTTTAGCTCTCTTGAGTTTCTATAGCTCTCCCCTCTCTGGTACATCCTCCCATGATCTGATGTGCCAGTCTGTTACTCCTTCCCTGTGCTGTGGCCTAGAAATCCCTTCCCAAAAAATAGACAGGGAGCCTATGTTTCCTGTCTCTCAGATATCATGTCATTTGTTCTGTGATATGAAATGTCTTGGAAACTATTATTTCATAAGTTGCATCTATTTGTGTATTTCATATAAGAAGATCAATCTGGCCCTTTTGTACCATCTTCACCAATCAGAACCAGAAGTCCCTAATCTAGTTTTATTACCACCGCTACTATTATTATTAATTTTTATTACATTTATCTGTGTGTGTGCACGTGCCAATGTATATATGTGAAGGTCAAAGTATGCCTTGTGGGAGCTAGTTCTCTCCTGCCATGTCTTGGGCACCAAACTTAGATCTCCAAGCTTTGCAACAAGTACTTTTTCCTTTTGAGCCATCTCACAGGACTCCTATCTAGTTTTAAAAAACGATGACAATGATACTGTTGGTGTGGGAAGTGTGTGTGTGTGTGTGTGTGTGTGTGTGTGTGTGTGTGAGAGAGAGAGAGAGAGAGAGAGAGAGAGAGAGAGAGAGACAGACAGACAGACAGACAGACAGACAGACAGACAGACAGTGAGTGTGAATGAGTTTGTCTGCCTGTCTTACTTTCTTTAGCCATTGCATACTCGGTACTTGCCATCTATCCTGCTTTCCCCCATTTTGTTCACTCTCAATAATCAGTCCTCTGGAGGCAAGACAGTGTCTCATTAAGAAACTCAGCTTCTGAATACCTTTTTTTCAAAGGAGAGCCCTGGTTCCTCCCCTTGATCTTGAGCCAGGAGTTTCCTCCTCTTCTACATGTGCGTTTTCTCAATGTAGTTTTGAGAAAGCTCTTATCAACATGTTCATACTTTCCTTTCTGCCTTGGAAATCTCCTGATTTCTTCTCCTTGAATATAAACTTACATGTTCTAATCTAATCAAAACTGAAGTAAGAGTGCTCTTTAGTTACTGTTTGTTCTCCTTTTATCCTCTTATCTATATTTCTCGTGAGAGTGATTTCTTTTGTCTTCATTTCATTCTGTTGATTTCTCAACTAGGTGAAACTAATAGGTCTGACTATTTTCCACCATTCTATTGAAATTGTTCTCATTAAGGTAACCAGTGACCTCCTTCTTAATTGCCAAAGTCTCTGTATATTTTTCAGTACTTAACCTCTTGAGACCATCTGTTTGTGAGTCAAAGAAGCTACTGAGAGGAAATATAATTATTTTAGGCAGAGATTCTCGTTAATATTTCACAGTTTGCAGTCGTATCTTCTGATATCATTATTACTTTAATAACATCCTTGGGGAGAACTCCAAAGTAAGTTGGTTGTGAAGCATCTTCCATTTTTATAGCATGCACAGTCCCTGTAGTGTGTCGTAGTGCTGCTTCCAATTCCAGGCAGGCAGTGTTAAGGAACGCAACCATCTGCAGAGTTGAAGATTACAGACAAAGTAACAGATTGTCTAAGTAATATTTTGGCAGAATGTATCTAAGGGGAAGTTTTCCTAGTTAGGAACATGTTCTTTCTGATTATGCATGTTCATGCTTAACAAAAATATTCTACTAGAAAGTTTAATTCATGGGTTTGACAGACAATAAATTTAAATTTACTTTATTCAAAAAGTAAAAGGCTAAGCCTATAACCATGAATATTAAATTAATTTATNTAGCAAGTCCTATTAATTATCTGTGGGTCATGAATATTTTCAAAATGTGGTTTCTAAGCTTTTTTGTCTATTCTTTTCTCTTGTAGCTTCCAGATAATCATATTGATTCAGCAACCTATTGGGTTATGATCCATATTTTTAAGTTTCAACAGAAGCAAGCAAAGTGAACACTATCATTGTGACCTATTTGAAATGAAAACAGAATTTCTCTTTCTCATTTGAGACTTCTCCCAGAATATTGCATCATAAATAAATATGCTTCATTACCCTCCATAGTCCATATTAATAATTTACCTGCCATGTCTGACTCTCACTACCACCTGAATATAAGCCTCGTAAGACAAGGAGTGCCCTTCATGGAGGTGGCATCCTCAGTGACCCACAGCAGGGATTCAGTAAATACTAACTGGCAGAAAGAAGAGGGAGGGAATGGGGGAAGATGCTGTGCCCTTTAATGAAAACTTAGTATTTAAAAATGAGTGAGGGGATGGTGGTTAGCGAGATTGCTCAGTAGTTAACAGCATTGGCTGCTCTTCCAAGATTTGACTCCTAATCATTGTTATTGCCAGGTGTAATGATGCACACCTTTAATCCCAGCACTCAGGAGGCAGAGGCAGGTGTGTTTCTGTGAGGCAAGCCTGGTCTACATAGTGAGTTCCAGGCCAGCTAGGGCCACATAGTGAGACCCTGTCTTCAAATCTTACAAGAATTAGAACAAATAAAGTCTGTATTTATGAGTGCTTTCTTACTTTGCTTGGGAGGAATCAGTAAGATGATGAGGAGTTTATGGCCAGCCTAAATCACACTATACCTTATCTTAATAACAACAGTAGCACAAACCAATGTTAGAATGTCCAGGAAGCTAAATGGTGCATTTTCGTATTTTTTTTTGTTTTGGGGATTTTTTGGTATATGTTCATTGTATGTGGTCCTATGTTGCATTTGGACATTTATATAATATATTTTGATAACATTCTCCATACCCTCTTACTTTTTTCTTCCTCCCCCAACTGCCTCTTATTAGTCTCCCTTTATTCCCTTACAGTTTCACTTCACTTCTACTATATATATATAT
>LZPO01066276.1:400001-410078 GCA_001675575.1 Neotoma lepida
TAAGAATTCAAGCCTGGTGACCTTGCCTTAGCTAGAGCACTGCTGTTGCTTGGGTATATAACTGTAAACCTTGAAGACTGGAGGAGGAATTTTGAGGATTGAGATGGGAGAGGATTTTTGAGAATTTTTTACTGGAGAACTTAGAGAAGGACAGAGGGGAAGATAGGACAGTAGTACTTGAGGAAGCCATGGAAGATGAAGAAAAGCCAGATGAGAAAGTACTAGATGGGGAAGAACAAGAGAAGAAAGACCAAGATGAGGCAGAACTAAGACAGAACTAAGAATTAAGATAGAACTTAGAGGGGACAGCAGATAAAGGTAGAGAGAAATCAGGCAAGAAAGGAGCTAGGCATGAGAGCAGAATAGAAGCTATGAAGAAAACTGACACAGAATAATAAAGTGTATGGACTGAGGAGTTTTGTTTACATAGATTCGTTTCGTTTCATCAAATATTAAATGATCAACTGGTTGTAGATTCTTCCTGGACCCTGGGAGGGGACTATCGAGGGACTGGATCCCACCTCATCCCTATTAGTTTATGTGTTGGAAATTTGTTTGTATATTCTGAAATAGGAAAAAAGTCACTGTTCTTTATAATAAAGTTTGAATGAATGTTTTCTCTATCCTCTGTGTATTAAAAAGAAATTAAAGTGTTACTATGATAGGAAACTTTTATAGAATTTTTATACTCTCAAGATTGTAAAGTTTTGTAATTAAGAAAACTTTATGCATATCTGTTAATAAGTATTGCTTTTAAAAGGTGAATTATTGGATATTTTCCAGCACTAAAACTATTACCTGGTAGTTTTAAGGCATGAAATCTAGACTCTTACTGTAAATGTCAAATGTTTTGAACTGTCAAAAGTACGTGGACATGTAAATAAGTTGTAGACCTGTTGAAACAATAACAGAATGACATTTAGTAGAAGGTCTCCATTTTAGTGCAGATCAACAGCTTTGTTTGAGGTTAGTAGTTCTGAACCTAAGGTTTGTTTTTTAAAGCTTTGTAAATATATACTTTACTTCATGAATAATTTCATAAGTGACTTGGAGATTTGACATTTGTTCACTTTGGAGAAAAAAAAAACCTATAATGATGACATAAAGACAGTAGAGTTTATAGCCAAGTGTGGCACACACCTTTAATTCCAACATTCAAGAGCCAGAGGCAGGCAGATCTCTGAGTTCGAGGTCAGCCTGGTTTACAGAGTAAGTTCCAGGACAGCCAGGGTTACACAGAGAAACCTTGTTTTGGGGAAGGGAGGAGGGAGAGTTTATTTGTTTGTTTGTTTGTTTTGTTTGTTTATAGCTTTGAAAGGATTATGGAGAATTTAATATCATCTACCTGGATATCATTCCATGTTGTGTAGTTTGACAGTGATCTCTGCTGTCACATTCAGACAAATAAAAGAGCAAAAGAACTCTGAAATTACTGGGAAGAGTTTTAGTATGAGCAGTAGAAGCATATCCATGGGTTCTCATGCCAAAAGTACTTTGCCATAGTGCAAGCACATGGTCACTTTGGGCTAATGTAATGATCCTCTTGATTATCAGACAGCCTCCCATCTTTGCTACCCTTGTTTTTAGCCTAAACTATTTTAAGACCATTGCTTTTAGCTTTCTAACTGGCTTTCCAGATTTGTAAGTGCTTGATTTTCTGGAGGCTATGACGGGTCAGTAGTAGATGGATTGATTGGTTCTCTGAAAGTTCTCTAAAAGTCCTGCTGACAGACAATAATGACAAAATGGTTATTTTCAATAATAAATAGTGGGCTGTTCTTGATTGTCAGCTTGACTATATCTGGAATGAACTACAATCCAGAAATGGAGGGCACACTTTTTATCCAGATCCTGAGGCTGGATGACACCCATCTTTAATCCAGAACTTGAGGCTGGAAAGCCACAGTTTCTGTGGGAAGCCTATATAAGGACAATGGAAGAAAGAAGGAATTGTTTGTTCTTTACCTGCTTGCCCTTGCCTTGCCAATACAATCCTTTCCTTCACTGGCATTGGAACCTACTTCTTCGGGATTCCAGCATATAAAGAAGACTAGCTGAGACACCCAGCCTCATGGGACTGAGCAACTACTAGGTTCTTGGACTCTCCATTCNTGTGTGTGTGTGTGTGTGTGTGTGTGTGTGTGTGTGTGTGTGTGTAATTTATTGGAATATATATAATGTGAATACACATACATATATATACCTATATACATACATACATACATACACACACACACATCATCATCATATATATGGGGGGGGAGATTCATTCCACAAGTTCTGTGACTCTAGAGANCTCTGACTAATACAAATAGTTTCAGAAGGAAATAAACAATCCAAAAACTTTCCTGGATACTATTGTGCTCATAGTTCTGGCTGCTCAGGAGGCTGAGGCAAGAATATCCTTTGATCTTACAGCTTGGGCAACAAAGTATGACCCCTTCTCAAAAAAAATTTTTTTTTTTAATTTCAGTGCAAGTGTGCCAAAGCTTCCATTAGGCACTGCTGTAACAGACAAGCCTGCATGGCATTCAGCACTCAAGACTGCTGGTCAGAAGAGCTGTAAGCTGGGTCGCTTTGCTTGGCTGCTTGCTCTTACAGTGGCTGCTGGCCTTAATCTTAAGTAAGATTGCTCCACATGTCTGTAATTTGGCAGCAGGCTCCCTTAGGCAGAGGCACTGGAGAGAAAATACTCTCATAAATCTGACTCACCAAAGCAGTTCATCCACAATGCCAAATTCAAGGGTATGCGGGTCTCTGCAAACACCAGTGCCAGCAGAGTAACCATCTGTGGGAGGCAAGAGGAAATCTAGTTCACCACAACTCAGTAGCCTGTGTTGGTTCAAAGTTCCAGTCTGACACAGGGCAGTTTATTTTAGGCATGTTTAAGTGCAGTACAATTAAAAAAAAATTTCCTGGTATAACACATCCCTTGTGCACAAGGAGGCATAATTACATTGAAACTCTTCTCAAAGTATATGTCACTTCTTCCATGAAGATGTGTTCTAGAGATAGGTAGGCTACATGTGCTATCTTAAGGGTGTAGGGGAGGATCTGGTGTGGTCTCTGTCATACAGTGAGTGTAGAGGTCATCTGGGCTATTAGCCACCTCCACTTCTGGTTGTGGGAGTTTGGGGGAATGCCTGACCCTACATTTAGCAAAGGTGTTCTCTTTTAGACACCTCCACTCACAGCCTTCTAAGTGGAAAACAGGTTATATATCTTTTCCTTTGAAAAGACAACCCTGTATGTTTAACATTCCTGGTTTCCCTGGTGCTAACTGTGAGAGCAAGGACCTTTGTACTCCCAACACAGGAGTAAAGAATGAAGATGCAGAATGCTGATGAATCCATGTTACAGAACCAAACTGGGAATATGGCAACAGCATCAGACAAAAATCATGAACCCCTCCCTGCAGTTGAATTCTATCAGTGTGTTTGTTTTATGCCATTTGACTACTTTTATCCGATTACTAATTCAACCATCATACTTGAAGCCTAACAGTGTGTATTTGTTTAAGTTTGTGGCATTTGGCTACTACCTTCAAGTCAAAGAAGAAAGAATTATGTTGTTATGGTAATTTGTTTAATTTGCTATTATCAAGGTTTTATTTTGGTTTTTGTTTTTTTGTTTTTGTTTTTAAAGAGCTTTGCTTGATCTGATATCTCACTATACTGCCCAGGTTGTCCCTGAACTTCTGGGCTCAAGTGAGTTTCCTTTCTTAACCTCTCAAATAGCACAATAAATGTTAATGACACCTAGCCATGAGCCTTTTCCATGAGTGCTTCATTAGTAATACTGCATAGACTGACCCTTCTTTGTTTTAATATGTATTGTCTTCAACTTACTTATTTCTCCCTGATTTTTCTCAATAAAAATATTTTAGTTTTCCCCCTATATTCCAAAATGTGGAGCTTCATTAGTCTCTATATCTTTCACATTCAACCCAGGAAATACTGGGTTTTGTCCTGTAATTCTTCAGTGCCCTATTCCTTCCCATTTTGCTTTAATACCATCAAGAAGAGCTCTCTTTGAGTCTCCCTGCTTAGTTCAAACTGCCTCCCCACTCTTTATGCTCCTAGGCTGGCTTCTAGTTCCCAGTTCTCCTGCTTCAGGTTCCTGAGTGGTACAGTTACTGACAAGTAGCATCGTTCCCAGCAAGACTTTTAAAAATAGTTTGGCTTTCTGCATGTTGCCATAGGAAGGATTAGTCTGAATTACCTAGTCAGCCTTTCACTTGAATTGGAAATCCCAAGCTATAAAATGTTAGTATCATTTAAAAACATATTAGTGATCAANTATAGTTTTAAAATCCTACCCTGTTCTAATGTACGCAGTATAGCTTAGTTCCTTCTTGGTGCTCGAGAATGANACTGTTAGAAAGTATATTTCTGGAAGAGAGGGCTGTTAGCAGTGAGCCTTACAGCGAGCCATGGCAAGGCTGTGTCAGCACCTTCTTCACAGCATACATACAGAGATACTCACAATAATACAGGTTATAGTATCCTTCCAGGAAACTTGTAAAGGAAACTACCCTTGCTGCCTAGGGCTGCAAAGGATACAAGCCTAGTGTAGCCTGAGGCAAGATGACTTTGCCATGGCACCAAACTAGAATTAGGTCAGTGGTATCTTGGTTTGTCTTCATGTCTCACAGTTACAAGTATTAGATCAGATTCTGAATTGAAAACTGCAGGAGTAATGGTGGGAAGACAGAAAGAGAATGCTTCACATACACTGCCAAGGACAAACGAGGGAGAGAAAGAGAAATGAGCATTTTCTTGAAAGAAAAATGAATGCAATCAAATTTGCTACATTAGAGTATAAGTGAACTCATTTGCATTTTCAACACTATCACGTCTCTCTTGTTATTCATTAATGTAGCAGATTTATTACATATACCAAGGTGATGAATTCTGTTCACATCATTACTATGAAGTTGTGCCCTTTGAGAGCACTTGCTAAGACATCTAAGCAATACCAAGTGGTGGCATGTGGAAAGATCTCTGTGGTGACAACCAAGAACACCCTGTATCCCTCATATAATCCTAGCATTTTTCAGTATTATAAGATACAAATTGTTAGTCTAGTAAATCAGTGGGTAAGTTTCAGAGGATCTGTAAACCCCAGGAAATTATGAAATGTTCTGTTACATAAATTTGCTTCTGGGAAAATGCTCCAGCAGATTTCAGAGGTCTGCAACTCTCCTCCCCAAATAAATAGAAAGATATCTGTAAAGACCTCAAATGTTTGGAAATTAAGCAATACACTTTTAAATGGCCCATGGATCAAAAGAAAAAGTTTATTTTTTCAAATAACTGAATTGTAATATAACTTGCATATCATAAAATGACCCATCTTTAAGTTTTTTGTTTTGTTTTGTTTTGAGACAGGGTCTCACTATATAGTCCTGGATGTCCTGGAACTCACTCTGTAAACCAGGATGGCCTCGAACTCAGCGCTGCCTGCCTCTACCTCTTAAGTGCTAGAATTAAAGGCATGAGCCAGCACTCCTGGCCTCCATTTTAAGAACTTTTAATCATAGTAAAAGCAATATTAACATGCAATATTAACATAGAACTTACTGTTTTGAGTACACTGAAACACTCCTAACAGACCCAGCTACTTGGAAGGCTGACTTAGGTGTATTGTTGGGGCCAGGAGTTTGAGACCAGCTTGGGCAGTGAAATCCATCCACTAAATAGAGTCTTAATTGCATGCATCCCCCACGTATACTGAAAATGAACCATTCTGAAAAGGTTATATACCACAGTGTCAATTGAAAAGACAGACATTTAAATACATATTTGGAGATCAAACCAGTCAGCATTCTAGCTCATGGAGGGAAGGCGCTCATGGGTACCAAACCGAGAAACTATAGACAGCTGATGTTTTCTGGAGGAGTGAGAGTCATTTTTCTTTAAGGGTGGTCCACACTCTTTCTGTTAGAAAACAGACATCTAAGGAGTAATCATAATAACAAATAATTAAACTGGAATATGACAAAACAACTGAATAAGAAAAAGAGCAAAAGAAAAAAACACGAGAAACTCATAGATGCAGAAATACACGTTTGCACTCTGCAAACTGGAAGCCATAATATATGTGCAAAAGACCTGTAAGGTAGAGGGGAAAATAATCTGACTTAACATTATGAGACAAAGAACTTCCAAAGATGCTGTTGAGTTCCTTTTGTGTTGGCCATCTACCACTGGGCATTCAGCCTACCCCTAGGAGTGATTTGCTTCCCCAGTGAGACTCCTTTGGAGAAAACTAATTTTTCAATTACAAAACTAATTTTGTAAGTGGCTGTCAATCAGAGATAGTTTTAGGGTTAGAGATGGGGCTTGTGTCTATTTTTCTCTTTTTAGTTCTAAGACCCCATCCAGTTCAGAACTGTGCAGGCCCTGTGCATATTGCAGCAGTGACTGTGAGTTCATATGGGCACTGGCCTTGTTGTGTATAGAAAACTTGTTTCCTTTGTGTCCTCCATCCACTCTGGCAATTGCCCTCTTTCTGTCTCCTATTCAGTGGAGTTCCCTGAGCCTTGTGGGTATTTGATGGGGACATCCCATTTAGGACTGAGTGTTATAAAGTTTTTCACTCTTGCTCATTGTCCACTTGTATGTCTCTGTATTTACTCCCATGCACTGAAGGAGAAGGTTTCTCTGATGATGGCTGAATAAGGTGTGGATTTATAAGTAGAGCAGAATGTTATTTGGAGTCACTTTATTGCTACATTCCTGTAGCAGAACAGTAGTATTTGGTTTAGGTCCGTGACCTACCTAGTCTCAGGTTCTTGCCCCACCCCACCCCTCAAGCAACATTGGGTGTAGGTTCCCATGGAGTGGGCCTTAACTCTGATCAGATATTGGTTGGTTGCTCCCACAAGCTTTATGGCACTATTGCACTAGCATATCTTGCAGATAGATCACTCTTATAGATTGAAGGGTTTATAGCTGGGTTCATGTTTATTTTTCTCCTTTGGTAGCATGCAGAGTACCTTCTAGTACCATGGATACTAGTTCGTAGGAGTGGAAGCTGTAATTAGGTACCAACTCATTTCTCCATGCTCAGTGAGTTATGTTGGTGTTGTCTTCAGCAATAGGGCCTTACTGTCAGTTTGTGGAGAGCAACCAATAGCCTTGACAATAGCCTGGGTTGTTTGGAGGTTCTCATGGGACCTCTTTGACCAAGACATAACATTGATGTAACCCATTCCCTGTGCTGGAAGCTTCATTTGGTGGCAAGATATGTCTAGTTGGGGGCTCTGTTTCCCCACTATTTGGTGGTTTAATTTAGATCACTTTTACATATATATATATTATATATATATAATATATATTGTAGGAAGCTTCTACTGTACTACGTTTACATACAACCCTTCAAATGACCCTTAGTTTAGCTAGCCCTCCCTATAATCACTCCCTTGCCTTGTTATTCCCTCCCCGTCCCTGTTTATCCTCCCATTCCAGCACCCTGTTTATCCATAACTATTCTGTTTTCCTTTCCTAGCAAGAGCCATCCCTCCCCCCTTGTCCCTTACTTTCTACCTAACTGTAGCCAGAAGTTTCCCTAGCCCCGCAGTATGGACAAATCTCTCCCACCCACAGTCCCGCAGCCAATTATAAAATGATCACTCAGGGGCTTAATATTAATTACAAACTGTGTGGCCTATGGCTCAAGCTTCTTGTTAGCTAGCTCTTATAACTGAACCCATTTCTATTAATCTATGTATCACCACCTGTCCCATTACATGTTGCTCCTTAGATGGCAAGCTGGTGTTTCCCTGACTCCACCCTTCTCTCTATGTCTGCTTGGATTTCCTGCCTGCCTCTAAGCTGCCTTGCCATAGGCCAAAGCTGCTTTATTTATTAGCCAATGGGAGCAACACATATATTCACAGCATACAGAAAGACATCCCACAGCACCTAACCTCTGTGGTTATATATATTGTAGCTTGTTATAACTTAACAGCTAAAATCCACAGATAAATGAATACATATTATATTTGTCTTTCTGAGTCTGAGTTACCTCACTCAGGATGATTTTTTTCTAGTCCCAGCCATTTACCTAGGGATTTCGTGATTTCGTGGAGTGGGCGTTGGTTGGTTACAAGCTTTGTGCCACTGTTGCCTAAGTATATTTTACAGGCAGGACAGATTGTAGTTCAGTGTCTGGGTTGATATTTACATTTCTCGTTTGATAGATGGCAGTGTCCTCTTCCTGTCCCAAAGACACCACAGTGTAAAGCACCAGCTCAACCTCCATGTTCAGCAAGTCATGTGGGTATTATCTTCAGTAATGGGGCGTTGCTATCAGTTTGTGGAGAGCAACCTTTTGTATTGGCAACATCCTGGGTTGTTTGGTGATTTCACTGGGATGCCTTTGGCCAACATGTCAATTGGCTGAAACCCAGTCCTGGTACTGGAAGTTTCATTTGATGATAAGTCCCAGTTGGGACTCTGTCTCCCTCATTATTTAAATACTTCCTTAGGATCACCTTCAGATATTTTAGGAAGCTTCCACTGCACTAAGTTTTCATATCACCCTTCAAATGACCCTCAATTCTATCTGTGTTTTCTCCACTTCCCTTCCCTCACCCCTATCTCCCCTCCCCACCTGATCCTCCCAGTCCTGCCCCTCAACCCTCAGGCCACACATAAAATCTATTTCCCCCTGCCAGAGAGATCCATGTGTTCCCCTTTCAGTCCCTTCTTCTATACCCATCTTCTCTGTAGAGATTGTATCTTGGTTATCATTTATTTAATGGCTAATATCCACATATAAGTGAATACATACCATAATTATCTTTCTGGGTCTGGATTACTTCATTCAGGAGAATATTTTTCTAGTTCCACCCATTTGCTTGCAAATTTCATGATGTTATATATATATATTTTTTTACAGTTGAGTAATACTCCATTGTGTAAATATACCACATTTTATTTGTCCATTCTTCTGCTGATGGGCATTTAGGTTGTTTCCAATTTCTGGCTATTATGAATAGCCAGCAGCAATGGACATGATTGAGCAAGTGTCTCTGTAGTAGGATGAAATGGCCTTTGTATATATGTCCAAGAGTGGTTAAATCCAAGTCACACACAAATATATTAAACAGGAGTTGAGGAAATAAGAAGAAAGGGAGAACCAGTGTGTGCTGAGTGAAATGAAGCTTGCTTCTCTGTCTCTGCTTCACACATTGTAGCAAATAGGACATTTAGAGAGAAAGAGCAGACAGACATAAGCAGGTCTTTGGAGCAAAGAAAAAGAAAGTGGATAATTCTTTCTCTGTTCTCTGACTGTCTGGTCCAAAGAATACTGAAGGCATTTTTGGTGAACAACAAAGCAGATTTGTACAGGTGGAAGAGAGCAGCTCTGCTGAGAGTTGAGCAGCCTATAGTTATGGATGTCCCCAGGACTGAGGACCAAATGAGGACCAATCCATTCAGAGGGTCATCATCACACTCAGCTGGGGTTGGGCTTAGCCTGGCTAAGCCAGAGGAGACTTGGCATTTGGTACCAGGTCTTTCATAGAGGTCAGAAGGCAAGGATGAAAACCAAGCTCTAAGAGGAGTCTCATCCATAGAAAAAGGTCAGGAATGATGTCACAAAAGCCACAAGGGCTTAAAAGAGCTGTGGGATTATGAGCAGCTCTGAAGGGGGCGTAATAGCCACTGGTGGATGGAGTGGTGAGCAATCAGTGAGCTGGAAGGTGGGCCTGTTGTGGGTTCAGGGTCCCAGTGTGCCTCAGACTGAGGAACTACCAGGAGAGCCTCCTGAGTTTTCACAGANCCAATGTTGTATTTTAAAAATGGTGCAGCTACAGCATTGGCAGATGGAGCCAAGGGGCACTGTGGAAATGCAGATGGTTCTCACGTGGAGAATTTAAAAGTGATGAAGGAGAAAGGGAGAGCTGAAAGGGAGCACAGACCTGCTTCCTGGNAAGAGGGGGGGAGGTGGGGAGAGAGAGCGAGGAAGGGAGAACAAACCACTGAAGTCTACTAACCAGTAGCAAACTTTATTCCAGACACCATGGGGCAAAAAGCTTCTAGCTAGCTAGGGCCATGGTGTTAGTTC
>LZPO01066276.1:413652-430498 GCA_001675575.1 Neotoma lepida
GTTTTGTTTGAGACAGGGTTTCTCTGTGTAGCTTTGCGCCTTTCCTGGAACTCACTTGGTAGCCCAGGCTGGCCTCGAACTCACAGAGATCCTCCTGCCTCTGCCTCCCGAGTGCTGGGATTAAAGGCGTGTGCCACCACCGCCCGGCGGGCAGGAGGTCTTATAGAAGCAACTGTTAAAAGTTAACCTCGGTCCACAGTAGCTGCCAGCTCCAACTTTCCCAGAATATGTGTATATGCTATACATTTTCTCATATTCCTGGGGTCTTCATTCTCCCCTTGAGTTTATACCAGAATCAAACCCTTGATTCCTCTGAATCTGTATATGAGTCTGAATCTGAATCTGAGTCTCCAATGGTTATAGATTGAAAGCAGAGAATCAAGAATTCTACTGAAGAAATGCAGTTTTTTACAAATCAATTACACATGGACCAACATTAAGAGTATCAAAAGAATAAGCAAGGGACCAGCAATGGAGGACAATAGAGTTGTTAGCCAAGGGGACCGATCATAGAGCTTATGGAACCAAGAAAAAGATTGTTGTCTTTCTTTTTGTCTTTCATGGAGACTTCCTTTGAGCTCTTGAAGGATGTTTCTAAGGACACCTGAATGGTTAGCATAGAAACAACAGGATTCACCCAACGCAACACATAACCCTTCTTGCTTTAGAAATAGTAAGTCTAATCCCNTTCTGTTTTGTAGAAGAATCATTTGTGCTAAAGAGTCTACCTGTTGTTCAAGGTATGAGGTTGCTGCCTGGAGGTGGAATAGGTCTTTTTCCATGGCCTCAGAGAGACTATTGTAACTGGCTTGGTTAGTAATCAGTGCTGTTGCTCCCATGGCAGCAGAACCTTCAGTACATATCCCCACCCTTATGTGGACGAGGATTGGGGCTCCTCTCTTATGTCATACCCCTAGAGAAGAGTCCTGCGAGACTGGGGCTTCAGATACGTTAGTTCTCCACATTGTAGGTTAAGTTGGATGTATGGACTCTTCTGAGTGCTGAATGATTTTTGACATAGTTACTATAGGAAAAGAGGATCCCCCNCACACACTTCACATACTTAAACATGACTGTTTTAGGATATAACTTGATTTCAAGTTAGAAATCTGCCCTTGCTGTAGGTCAAAATAAATGAGTTCTTTAACCTGGTATCAAGAGGTCTTTGGTTGACTTCATAACTTGTATGATGGGTTACAACTTTAACAAAGTAGTATTGCCTTTTATAAAAATTAAAATTGCTAAAGCTTTTTATAATTCTATTTCATTACAAATAGAAATTGAAAAAGTAGAGGTTGAATTTTGAGTATATATATGTGTGTGTGTGTATGTGTATATATATATGTATATACATATATATATACATACATATATATATATATAAATATTTGTCCAAAAAAGGAGAAAGAAAAAGTAGCAATTGCTTTTCTCGTGGTTCATTTGGATTATAGGGCTGCAGGAAGATGCTTTCAGCTCTGTCTCCTAAAAAGCCAGTGTTCCATATACTTGAGATCTGTGCCAGCTCTGCAATGAGCTACATTGTGTCCTGGTCAGGTTTGCCTTTGGATAATAATGTTATAGAGAATTAGGTTATAATGGGATCATCATGAGAATGGTTGATGCATGGATTTTTTTCCTTAATCCTAAACTGTGACTGATAGAGATTAATTTAATAAGGTAGTCCATATCCCTTCCCCTAAAACTATGTATTTAGAAGTAAAGGTCAAGAAAGGGAAGTTATCGCTTGCTCACACATAATATAATCATGGACAATTTCTTTTAAAAAGACTATGAAAAATAAGATGATGATTGCCTCTTTCCACCTCTCATTTCCAGGGATATTTAGATGGCTATGAAATATATACAAGGTTTTCTCTTGTCTTTCCTTGCTTTCAAAGTTATTACTTATTTGAGTGTTTAAATTCAGAAAAGCCTATTGACAGTTGCCAATGTTATTGATGTTACTATGATAGTGTGTCAGATGACGGGGCACGTGGGGCATTTGGGGCATGCATGCCTCAAGGGCCCATCAGCCATGAGTCTTAAAAGAGATTCTTGGGAAGACTAATTGGAGTTAACATTGAGGTGTTATCTCTATGGAGATTTCTTGGGCCTAAAGTCCAAAGTTTTATATTTAACGTGACCTGAATACTTCCATTTAACATTCTCCTTGTCAGCAGGATGTGCACTTCCTCCTTCTTAAAAAAAATATATAATAAAAGATACAATCTGTCATCTTGGTATGTCTTTGTATGTTGAATTTTTATAGCTCTCTACCCAAGGAGATGCAAGCCAGGTGATTGGGCCTCTCACTGAAGGACAGAAGAGAAATGTAGGAGTGGTGAATTCCCTGTTTAAGTTGCACCAAGCAGTAACAAAGGTAACCTTGATCTTTATTTTACAAAGATAAATATTTAGAAGGCCCAAAGGATGGTGAATCTCTAAGCCAAATTTGGTGGTACATGCCTATAATCACAGCACTTGGGAGACTAAGGCAGGAGCATCGGGAAGTAGGCCAGCATGAGCTACATAGCAAGACCCTTTCAACAAACACAGTGAGAGAAAAGGAGCAACCACAACAACAAAAATCAAAACATCTGTAGCATTAATTTTCATGTGCTATCTCATATTTTGGGGTAATTTTTTAAAGTTCTTTTATCAGTTTGTACTTCTGAAACATGTATTTCATACATTAAATGAAAGATATTCGAAAGAATTAGCAGGTNGATTTCAGAAACAAAATGACAAGGTATGTTTAAGGGTACACATCCCACTTCCTTTAGTCATTTCTCTATTGCATCAGAGGCCATTAGTATGGTTCTAGTTAGCCTGATTTAAATGTCCTTATTGATATTTATATTGATTTGTAGAAATGCAAACATCTGAACTTTATATTTTAAATGTTTGAGAAAACAATAGCCAGCCTAAAGAAAAGTGAATGTTTTTAAAGAGATAAGTAAATATGGCACTCTTCTGACCTTTATCTTATCATTAAAATTGAATTCCTAATGATTCCACTGTGAAACATCTGTGCTTTGTACACAAAAGTTTTCAATGAATTCATTTTTAAAGCAATTATGAGATATTGTTATTATAAAGTAATGATAATATTTTAATGTATCTTCTGGGAAGTTTTGTCATATTATGGTCAAAATCAATGTTTACAAAAATAAATGACTTAAGCAAAATTGTAACTGCATCAAAACTCTGTTCTAGGTGATTGCCAGTCAGAGCTCCTTCCCATCAGCAGCTGAGCAAACCATAATGTCAGCCTTAAAGGTAAGTAGATTTAATCTTTGACTTTAGAGATATCAAAGTAGTTTTAAAGTTGTTTGGCTGAGTAGAAGATAATTTCAGAGTAACTCAGTATGATCTATACCTACCCAAAGCAGGACATTGTTAATTCTTCTGGAGAAGAGATACATATGTATTTGTGTTTTTCAGAATTTAAAAATGTGCTCTTTTGCTCTCTATAGATTGTGTTTGACTTAAGACAATTGTATATACAGAGGAGTTTTTGTAGTATCTCCTGTATCTTGTAGCAGTTCCTAATGACATCCCAAAGCAGTGATTCTTCACCAATTGACTTGTCCCTAAGTGGTGTTTGATAATATTGGAGACATTTGGGGTTGTCGTAACTCAAGGTGGGATGCTACAGGAATCTAGTGAATGGAGGCCAGGTTCTAAGCATTTTGTAATNTAAAGGATAGTCACCCCACAACCCAAATCCAGTCCCAGATGTCAGCAATACCAAGGTTTAGAAATCCTGTTTCTCTAGGAAAAGGTAAAGTTAGGGTATATTCTCATTTTAACATATACCAAGAGAAAATACCTCTTTTTCTAATACTCAGGATGTTGGGGTTTGTTTGGTTTTGTTTTGAAATATTGTCTCACTATGTAGCCCTGACTGGCCTGGAAATCACTATGCAGATCAGGCTAGATTTGAACTCACTTTGAGTTCTGCCTACCTCTGCCTCCCATTGCTAAGACAAAAGCCATGTGCCACCATGCCTAGCTTTTAAGAAGTTTCATAAACATTAATTTTCGTGTGAGATTCAGGGGCTTATGTACTTACAGTAGAAAACTCTTTAAATATCAACCAAATTAAACATTTTTTTTTTGTTGTTGTTTTTTGTTTTTTGAGGCAGGGTTTCTCTGTGTAGCTTTGCGCCTTTCCTGGAACTCACTTGGTAGCCCAGGCTGGCCTTGAACTCACAGAGATCTGCCTGGCTTTGCCTCCCCAGTGCTGGGATTAAAGGCGTGCGCCACCACCGCCCAGCCCAAATTAAACATTCTTATGACAGTAATAGATATCCTTCATTTAGCACCACTACTTGCCAGATACATGCACAGGCACATATTTAAACAGTATAGTAATCTTTAAGTTATGTAGTATTGTGTCCATTTTGTATTAGAAACAAAAAATTCTCACAGTCTTAAGCCTGATAAACACAGATCNTAGTGGCCTAGAAGATATGTACCACTGTACTTTGCCACCTTGACTCATTTGTTACTTCACTAATTATGCAATTATGCCCTATTAACAGACTCTGAAACTAGACAACCCATGCATCCCCTCTCAGCTATCTAACCAGCTGTAATCTTGGTCAGATTAATCCACTTTCCTTGCCTTAGTCACCAGATTCATAAAATGCTACAATATACCTATGTGTGATAACAAATGTAAACTGTTAGATTGGATTTAGATCATGAAGAAAGAGTTAAAAAAATGATAGAGAGATGAAGATCTACAAATAAACACCCTGACAAATGCATTCAAAGAGGAATTTAAGAAATAAAGAACATTGAGAGAATATATCACAAATCTTAAAGGAAAGGGAGAGTTTGGAAATCAAATATAGTCCANAGGTTCTGTAGCTGGGGCCAAACAGGTAGCAGTGTAATGACATACATTCATGTGTGCAGAGATCTGATGTGTTGAAAATGAGAGGAGACACTTGCATATTTTTCTGTCCTCCTTTTCCCCAGTGTGCTTATCTCATTACTAAACAGTATGGAAGCTGCCATAGCAAAATAATTGCTTTTAGTAAAAGTTTTTAAAATTACTGATTATCATACTATAAGAATGGACCAGAATGACAAAACTGAAGGTTCTGCAATTCTTGGATGCTAGTAGGGAACAGATGATCATTTCTGTGTTCCACATTGTCCTATATTGTCTCATGAGACCTAGCTAACATTTTTTTAATAAACACAGAGTCATTGCATTCTAACAAACATGGGGATAAGTGGCATTTAATCACTTTAGCACAGTTATTCTGATCCATTTTTGGTGAGTTTGTCTCATTGCAGATAGTGACTATGTTGCTAGATTTATATATGGCAGTGCTTCAAATCTCTTTTATTGTGTGGGTTTGATGTTCTCTAAGAGAATATTCCAGATTGTTGAGGCTCTGATATTTTTATAATCATGGCTATTTTAAGAAAATCCTTTTAAAATGTATAACAGACTTCCTTAGTTTGTAGAGAGCTTATGGAATGTAATGATCTCTTTTTGTCTCCTTTGGTAATTATTTAGCCATGCCTGTCTTTAATGTGCTGGTAGTCCCCAAGATGCTTTCTGTGCCCCTCTTTTCTCTTTGTTCTAAGTGGAAGCTTCACCTAGCTATGAAGGTTTCTATTAGTTATTTAAACTGAGAGTTTTCTTTCTTCCTTTTTGGTAATTATGCTGTTTTTCTACATCCTATTTCTCTGGTTATTACTACTAGGCATGTACTGAATGGAACTGGGCTCCACTAATTGGTTCCTGACCTAAAAGAATTAATTTAATTCATTTTATTATTTTTAATGTAGCAATAGCTATAAGGTTTGAAATGTAATGGTGCTACTTTACAGTTTTTCATAGATGACCTTTGCCAAATTAAACAAATTCTCATCTATTCCTAATTTACTGGGACTTTTAAATAATCAATTGTATTGTTGCATTAGGTAGTTCTTTCTTAAACAATTAAATTAATAGTGCAGTTTTGTCCCTTTATTCTATTAATAAAGTACATTATAGTAATTTACTCTAAATCTCATGCAAAACACTTATCTTGATGTATTACCCTTGTTATGTGTTCCTGGGTTTAGTTTACTTGATTTTTGTTAAGAGTGCTTATATCTCTATCCATAAAGGATATTGGTATATAATTTTCTTCATCACTACCTTATTCTTTTATCAACTTAATACTGGTCTCAATAAATGTTTAAAAGGCTTTTTCTATTGCATGCCTTTTTCCTCCAATGATAGGTTTCATTACTGAAGCCATCTGAGCTGTACTTTTCTTTGTAGAAAAGTTCATGACTACAGATTTATCTGTTTAGTAGGTAAATGACTATTCGGGTTATTTATTTACCTTTTAATGAGTTTTGAACTATGACTTGCCATGTATTTGTCTATTCATCTAAGTCATCTAGCTTGTCAGCATAATGTCCCTAAGAGTCACTTGCTATCCTCTAATATTGTAGGACTCTTAGTGATAGCCTCTCTTTCATTTTTATACTGTTGCTATGTTTTTTTATTATTATTAATCTATTTAGGATTTTATTCAACTTTTTGATCTTTTAAATTACAAAAAAGCAAAACAAAGCAAAACAACATAACAAAAAAAATGCAGTGCCCGTGGAGCCCAGAAGAGGTTGTGAGGTCCCGTAGAACTAAAGTTACAGACAGTTGTGAGCTGCCATGTGAGTGCTGGGAATCAAACTGAGGTCCTCTGGAAGAGCAGCCAGTGTGCTTAACCAGTGAACTATCTCCCCACTCCCTCTACCTTACTTTTAAAGCCAGAATCTGTCACTGAACCTGGAGCTCATCCATTGGCTACACTGGCTGGCCAGTGAAACCCAGAGTTCCTACTGTCCCTAGTCTTACAGTGGAGGTAGGGACACATGCTACCATATGAGCTTTACATGGATGTTGGAGATCCAAGCTCAGGTCTGCACCCTGTGTGGCAGGTGTTTTACCAATGGACCCATCTTCCCAGCCCTCAACTTTCTGTCTTTGACTTATTTTGTTTTTCAGGGTTTTGTTTTGTTTTGTTTTTATTTGTTTTGAGACCTTGTATTAATGGTTTTTAGACCCTGTAACAGCCGAAATAAACATTTAAACTTGTACAACTTCCTTTGAAGCACCACAATTTTGATCATTTATACTTTTATCTTCATTCTGCTTCTAGTATTTTGAAATTTCATTTAGTGATTTTTTTCCTTCAATCATGAATTAGTTAGAAGCTTTTTATTTTCATATTTCCAGAGTTTTGTTGTCATATGTATTTTACTGGTTTCCAATTTAATTGATACCAGCAAACAGGTTTTCTGGGCTGCTTGTTCTTTGAAATTTAATTAGTCTTGTTTTCTGACTTGTAGTTTACATATCTGTATGTATTGTATTTTGAATGGGTGGAGGGGTGGACTTAAATGTAGTCCACATTCTCATTTGGAATGTGGTTTATTTATAAATGAACTATGTGTGCATGATAGTAATTTATAATCTACTGTTGTTGATTGTAGTGTCATATCATCTGTCAGATTAATAACAAGTGTTAAGATATTCTATGTCTGGCGCATGCCTTTTAATCCCAGTACTTGGGAGGTATTGGCAAACTCTGTGAGTTTGAAGCCAGCCCGAGGCAGTTTCAGGACAGCCAAGGCTACACAGAGAAACCATGTCTCAGAAAAACAACAAAAGCTATACATACAAAAAAACCAAAACAAAAAAAGAAAGAAGTAAAGTATATACTTAGAAGATTTTGACTCTACCTCAGCAATTGATAGAACAAACACATAAAATTTCAGTAGATATGGAATTTTGTTGTTGTTGTTTGTTTTTCAAGACAGTTTCTCTGTGTAGCCTTGGCTGTCCTAGAATCCACTCGTAGACTAGGCTGGCCTTGAACTCACAGAGATCTACCTGCTTCTGTCTTCCAAGTGCTGGGATTAAAAGCATGCGCCACCACCGCCTGGCTAAAAATGTTTTAATGAGCAATAGTTTTACATTTAGCTATACTGTGCATTTGTTCTTGAAGACTTCAATTTCCTTATATATAAATTTTGTTCTACTTTATCATTTCTTTCTTTTTTCTTTTCTTCTTTTTTTTTGATGGTGGAGGAGATGGCTTATTGTAGATATGAGGGAGAAACAGCCAGAGGCAGTTGGAAGAATCATGAACAGCAGACTGAGCTGGGCCATGGAAGGAGAAGGAGAAGGGGAGGCCAGGAGGCAAGGAGACCAAGAAACTGAAAAGGACTGTGTAAACAAAATGGATGGGTTATATAGGGATCAAAGAAGCTAGCAGAAGGGAAGACCCAGACTAGTTCCCCGGGCTGGAGAATTTTGGGGTAGAGGCTGGTATGTCAGCCAGGAGGACCCTCTAACAGGTAGACACTGAGGGATGCTGAGAGAACCTGTCAGCCGGTTTTAGCATTGGTATGTTAATAGGCACCTCAATTAGCCCTTGGTCCTGGGTTGGAGACCTAACATTCCAGCCTTTTTTTTGTTGTTGTTGGTTAGGGGATGATGTAATCTCTTCTATAGCTACTTCTGGCTTCAATTGGGGCATCTTTGTCAAGCTGGAATGATCCCTCTGGAATGATGATCAAAGGACAGGCTGGGGACATCTGTTTCTGTTTCACACCTGAACCTGCTGCCCAAGTTCTGCAGGACCACCTGGGGGCTACCTGCTTTGGAGCCCTCTAGGAAGCAGATTCAGAAGGAACACCTGAGGTGCCCTGTTGTAGGCAGCCTTGGAGTTTATTCCGGACAGATGTGTGTGTGACTCTTAGAGCAACAAACTTTCTCTTTTTTTCACCCAGAATACTTTTATTGTAGTTTCAGTCTTGAAGAATGTTTTTACTAAAACTAGGGTTTTATTTTCTTTTAGCTCTTTATATATACTGTTCCATTATTTTTCCAACCTCCCTGCTTTCCAATGAGATGCCATCAGTCTTCACCATGCATTTCCATATTTGTGATTTTCCTCCTTCCTCAGCACTGTTTTCAAGCTTTTCTCTGTATCTCTGATTTTCAGTGGTTTGATTTTGATATAGCTAGGCAGATTTCTCTTCAAAAGTATTCTATTTGGGATGGCTGAGTTCCCGAAATATATAAATTTATGCTTTTCATGATTTGGGGGGCTGTGAGACTCTTTTCTCCTCGAAACAGATTTTTTTGCCTCTTCCTCTCTCTTCTTATGGGACTCTAGTTAGCAATATAGTCCTTCTACGCCTGCTTCAGAAGTCTAGTTCTTTGTTAGTTGTCTTTTTCTCTTCCCAGATGAATTACTGTTGAATGCATCATTGATTCATTGACTTTTCTCCTCTATTATAGATCTTTTCTATTAAAGCTGTGCAGTCAATTTTAAACTTCATATAATGCAAATTTTTTGTTTAAAATTTCTATTTACTTAGTTTTTTTAGCTTTACTACCTGCTGAAAATTCCATTATTATTTTTATCTTATTATTTTGCTTTATCTCACAGAGGATATTTCCTCAGAATTTTGGAGTCTGGGTCATATCAGGTCATCTGTTTCCTTAAGGCTTCATAAAATTTCCTAGGTTTTTCTATTTGCATTCATTTTGAAAATATCCTGGACTTTGTGAATACTGTTGTGTAAACACATAATTTTAAAATATTTCTTCTAGGAGTATTGATATTTTGCCTTAATATGAAATTAATTTGGTCATACTCAAATTGTACACTGTCATACCTGTCATTATTCACTACCATGCCCACATTCAGCTCACTTATTTTCCCATTAACACATGGTCTCATGTAGCCCAGGTTGGCTTTAAATTTTCTATGTATCCAAGTTAGCCTGCAGCTGCTAGTCCTCTTGCTGTCATCTCCCAAGTTCTGAGATTACACTTAATAGCTCACTTCTTAAAATAGTATTGGCAAGACATATTTAGTTTATTCTGCATGAATGGGGCTTATGAGTCAGATGGAGAATAGTGCTGAATTTAAACGTACAATTAGACATTCCCCACCTCCTAGTTTTCTCCTCCCCATAATACCCTTCTCACACCCTAGGAGTCTAGGTTGATCCAAATTCATTACTCTTTTCCTTTGTAATAGCGTTCAATCCCTATCACTTAGCAATTAGGAAGTGTAGACAGGAATCTGAGGTCATCTTCAGCTACATAGGGAGGTCAAGGCCAGTCTGGACTACATGAGACTCTGTCTCAAAACAACGTATTATAGTTTGTCTCCCAGAAACACTCTTCCCTGTCAGAGACACAGACAAACTGAAAAGTAAAACCATGGCAATCAGTATGTCAAGTAAGTGGCTCTGATATAATAGACTTCAAGTCAAAATTAGAAAAGGTAAAGAAGGCCATAACCCATTAATAAAAAGACACTCCCTTGAAAAGATATAACAGTTGTAAATACATATGCACCAAAGCTTGGGATTTTCAGCTTCATGTCCCTAAATACTTAGGGACATAAAAATCAAGTAATTGGTCCTGAAACAATAATCTTTCATCAGTAGACAGGTCATCAAGAAAAAAAAATCAGCAAAGAAACAATAGTATTAATGAAATGCAAACTATCATTAGAGAACTCTGAAAATCCAAAATGAAGAATAATCTAGACAAAATTAATAAATTTGTAGATACATGTAACTTACCAAAATTAAGTAAAAAGAATATAAACAACTTAAACAGGTCCATAATAATCAACAAGATTGTAACAGTAATTGTCTACCAACAAAGAAACTCTAAGACCTCCAGATTCACACCTGAATTCCATCAGACCTGTAAAGATCTAACATCAGTGCCCCTCAAGCTTTCCATAAAATAGAAACTGAAGGGANACTACCAAATTCATTCTGAGAAGAAATGAACTGAAGAGACAGTTCTCAAAAGAAGAACTAAAATGCAGTCAGATGTTATCCCTGCAAGGAATGAGTAAGGGTAAGGAGGAGTGTGGGAAAATGACTAAAATTCAGTATATGTATGAATGAAATTATCAAAAAATTAAAAGAAATAAATAGCCAATGAATATATGACAAATGTTCAACATCCTTAGCCATCAGGAAAATGAAAATTAAACCTACTTATATTCCATCCTATCCCAATCAAAATGGTCATCATGAAGAAGAGAAATGACAACTAGTGCTAATGAGGATTTAGGAAAAGATGAATCGTCATACACTTTCAGGTATGAATATAAACTGTTATAGCCATGTATGGAAACCGATATGCAGGTTCCTAAGAAAATTGAAACTGGAACTACCATACAACTCAGCTGTAACACTCACACATCTACTCAAAAGAGTGTGAGGTAGTGAACCCCAGAGTGATGTGCACATCCACATTCCTGTCTGCACTATTCACCATCACCAAGATGTGAAACCAGCCTCGATGCCCATCTGCAGATGAGAAGAGAAAGAAAATGCTGCCTTATAAAGAAGAATGATTTGACATTTTCAGGAAAATAGATGGAACTAAAGAACATCAGGTCAAGCAAAATAAGCCAGAATTGCGCAAATATTGCATGTTTCCTCTTGTATATGGAATTAGAGTCAAATATGCATTTATATATTACATAAAAGTAGACATGGGCTCCTAAAGTGAGAAGAGACTCTAGAGAGATAAGTGAGAGGAAAAAGAATAATGGAGGTGTAAGAAAGACACCTAGATTCGTGTGTGTGTGTGTGTGTGTGTGTGTATATATATATATATAGATATAGATAGATATATATATATAAAATCAGATTTCACATATTAGTGTTTTCTCACATTAAGGAAAGAAATCAAATCAAATCAAATCATTTTATTTTGGAGTCATTTAACCAAGAGGGAATTCGTCTTTGAATTTTCTACTTCATGCTCCCTGTGTCTTCTGTCCTCTGTCTGTCGCATGTGTACTTGCCTGAAGGTGGTCTTGTGAATCTGTTTATCCCTGACACACACAGAGTGTCTGTGTGTGCTGCTGTGTATATCTTTCCTTGTCTGTGAGTGGTGTCTGTTTGAGTATGTGTCTGACCCTATGTGTATCTGTTTTTGTCTGTCTTTCTGTCTGTGAGTTAGTGGTGTCTATATTTCTCTGTGACAGAGGGCTTCAATCTGTATTTATTGAACAGTGTAGAAAGCATCACATGGGGGAAGGAATGGGGTACTTAATAGAAATCGAGACAGGATTTCTCTGTGTAATAGCCCTTCCTATCCTGGAACTTGCTTTGTAGACTAAGCTAGCCTCAAACTCACAGAGATCCACCTGCCTCTGCCTCCGGAATGCTAGGGAAAAGGCTTGAGCCACCACCGCCTGGCCTTTATAGAAATCTTTTTTTTTGCAAGGGATTAAGTCACTGGCTCCAGTTGACCCAAACAACAAACATTGTTTAGCAACCGATAATCATAAATGGTTGCTTTTGACCTTTATAGTAGATTTTAGGAAGTTGCTTTCAGCTTCTGTATTTGCTGCTTTTAGCAAATGATACACGTGCATTATCTGGGTCAAGTGTGTGGAAGAGTACATAATTTAAGATTGCAACCATGCATTAGCTTAGGCTGTAAAAGCTGATTACACAGGAAATCCAAGGCAAGTAAGATTGGTTGTCACATTGTTCTCTTAAAGGAAGGTTAGGTAAACAGACTGAGTACATAGTAGGAGAGCAGTCTTAAGTGACTTCAATGTATATTATTAACTCTGGCTGTGAGGTCCAGCAACAATTTCAGTCTCTTAGAATGTAAAAGAGATTTTCAGAATATTGCATTGCTGCAGAGGACCATTTGGGAGCAGGAAGGGGACCAGTGGGAATGAGGAGTGAGAAAGAGGGATAGGAATCAGAAAGTAAAACCTAGTGTTAGTTTTCTCCTGGGAATTAACCACTTATCCTTATACTGTAATCCTCTGAGAGCAGGGCTATAAAACCTAGGAGCCTGCCTGTTTACCTTAGAGTTCCACAGCTCTCAAAACTGCCTGAGTTGTATCTCCTAAGTTTTCCAGTAGGTGTTCTTGTTTTGTATTAGATGTCCTTCCTACCATGAGTAAGAAACACAGCCTTTTAAAGATAGTCTTTACTTTTCTCTCCCGTACTCTAAGGTCACTTTGCTTTCTTTTCCCAGTCTACAGCCCAAGCTCATAGAGCAGACATATGTAGAGTCTCAGCCATTTTGCTTGTTCACCCATGGCTTTGGACAGTCTTCTGAACTTGCCTGAGTTTCTCTATGTATAAATGATTTTGCATATAATATAAATTGGAGAGAATAAAAACTCTTTGGAAAAATAGTAACTTACTTGTAAGTAAAATCACTTGTTGTCTAAGGTCTCCTTCTCTTCCTCCTCCTCTTCCTCCTCTTCCTCCTCCTCCTCTTCCTCTTCCAAAGGCACATGTTCTTTTTGTCCTCTGAGTGACACTTGACATAAATCTGTGCAGTAATCTCTGGGCTTACTGACTCTCTTGGGTTTTTCTCCTGTCTCAAAAACTGGTGACTACCAAATCTAACTAAAACATCTCAGGAAGTACAAATTTAAATATGTCTGTACCTACCTAATAGCCCAGCTGGTTTTTGCAAAAGCATTTCTAATTCTTATCTTAGGGAACTGAACTTGTCTTTTTCTTTATATCCCCAAGTCAACTTCTGCTGCTTTTACATGTAGTGTTTAATCAACGATGTTACTAAATAGTGAAGAAAAAAACACATGTACTCTTAAATCTCTTCATACTTTGTAAATCTAACTACCAAGCCCTACTGACTTTCCATCTCTGTTCTTGCTGTGTCTAATTTGTTCATTTGGTATCAGTATCTCCTGCAGCCTCATTATTGTTTTCCTACCTCTAGTCTAATCCCGTAGGCTACTATCCAATATGATTGTTTTTTAAATTGAAATCTTGACTGTGTTTTATCATTGGGCTGCATCTCTTCCTAATCCACCCAGAGCACACTCTAGCTGCATCTCTCTCACAGTTAGGCCCTTGTAGTCTGTATGTCCCGTGCTCTTTGGCTCCCAGGTAGATTAGTGTTTGACACGTGTTCCCAGTCCCATCTTTCTCTCTGTTTCTTTCCTATTTGTCAGAGATTCAATTCCAACAAACACCTTTTATTTTTCATATCTCTTCAGCATGACATGGTAGTCCCCATGTGATCCCACTATACTCCGCTGGAATGTTTAAATTACTATCATGTTTCATCTGTATCATTAGACTGCAGACTGGGTCACACACACCTGTGTGTATATTATGCTTATTATCTTGACAGATTAAGGCCTGCAAGTGACATGTAGAAATTTAATGAATAAGTGTCCCCTTTACTCTTTTCTTATTGGCTTCAATTAGTATGAGCCATGACCATCTATCATCAGTGATTTTTAATTACCACTGAAGCATGTGTAGTATACCTGCAGTTATTTATTTGAGGTGTTTACCTGATGCTGATTGGTATTTGCACACCAAAACCAAAACGCCTTAACTAAGCCCTAAGCTCTTCCACAGATTAACCAGTGGTTATGCAACACTTTTCTACTTGAGCAGCATGGATACTCTGCCTTGTAGATCTCTGGTGTGTGGTTTAACCTGTAGGATGCTTAGCGGCATCACTGTCATCTGCTTCTAGATATTGGTGACACATTCCGCCTCACTTCTTGGTCTCCAAACCCTGTCAGATTTTCCCAGGAGTACAACTACCTTCGATAGAGAATCACTACCATGGGCTTCTCCACAGAAACCTATCTTGTGAATTGCCTACCTGTTCTACCCTGTAGGAATCACTTGTGTTCTTGCTCTATTCTCTCTGGTGAGAAGAAAAAAAAATCTGATGATATTCTGATTTTTAAGGAATTTCTTGTCTCACTTTTTTGCAAAACAAAAAAGAATGGTGTTGGCTTTCTCTTAACTTTGTAAATGGACTATGTCTGCTCCCTGATGTGGCTGACTTTCTCTGAAGGCTCATTTAACCACTAACCCGTTTGACGGAGTGAGATGCTTGTGGGGGTTGGATGTTTTCAGTGCTGTATTCCACATATTTTAAGCTTTACGAGTCATAGCTGAAAGTGGTTAGGGGAGAAGATACTTCTGTTATTTAAACTAAGTGTAGTCTGACTCTGACAGTACACGAAAACTGTTAGTCAAATATGCATCTCACTTCATTTCCTCGGATTTCTTTGTATTGATTTCTCTGATTTTGCTTCTCTTTCCTTTTTTTCTCTTCGTCAGACAATTCACGCGCTTATGGGGAATGCCATACAGCCCTTACTGACTTCAGTGGGAGATGCAATCGAGGCCATAATCATCACCATGCATCAGGAAGATTTTTCCGGGTAAAACATTTTCTCAGAACTGTTACTAGTCCTCACCGCCTTGATTTTCCATTCCTACCCTTCCTCCTCTCCACGTTCCTTGACAGCCAGGCTTTATTCTTGTGATAGCATTAGCTCCTCGCCTCATTTTTCATTGTGCATGTTATTACCACCTTCTCTCTGTTCTTGTTCCCATCATCTCTCTTCTTGTTGAGACAGAACAGGTTTGGGGACTCTGCTCAGTGCTTCCNGATTGGGTAGCTTGTGCCAGCTTCCTCTTCCTGTTTTCCTTCCTTCTCACAGATGTCCTCTTCTTTACCTGTGTGATCTCCTGGCACAGTCATGACATTCCTCTTGAGGACTCTTCTGAATCCTGCCCTGGCTTTGGGAGCAAGCTCTCTCTTAGCCCTCTAAGACCCCTGTTCCTCCCAGAGTCCTAATCATGCTTTATGTAAGGAGAGCCTGTCTAGTGAGAGTTTGTTTAGGGAAAGGAGGCAGTGAGAGGAGGGCCGTGGATCTTCGCAGAATGGATGATTTCCTCTTTACAGTTATGAAGTAGCAACAAAAATAATTTTATGGTTGGGGACACCACAACATGGGAGCTGTATTAAAGGGTTGCAGTGTTAGGAAGGTTGAGAACTACTGCTCTAAGGAAAGATAATGCATATAAAGCTAGTGATATGAAAATGGACATCTACCAATTCTTAGTTGTGTGTATTCTTAATCTTAACTTCACCTTCAGCTTCTGCTTAGCACTGTTGTTTTGAAGATTCTGGAGTACCTACACAGCTTGTTAAGAACCTGCTATTCAAGGCTTCAGAGTAATTGGGAGAATTGGTCTTTAATAGCCAAATATATTTGTATTCTAGTAAATTTAAATCAAACTTTTAATCCTCAATGAGATTTGATAATATGTATCTTAGATTTCATCTGAAGTGTAATTTCCTTTACACTAACACATGCTTCTGGAACTTGTTCCAGTATGCTATTCTCTGTGAACACACGCCTAGGAAATAGGAAGATTTTATGATGTTCTGAATAAAGTATGAAAAGATCTGAGAGGCCAAGTAGATTTGGCCTTCACATGAGACTCAGCTTTAGGAATATATTTAAACTGAAAACAAAGGGATGAAAAGATAATCTATGCAATGGAAACCAAAAGAGAACTGGAACAGTTCTGATATAGTTAATCAAAATGGGTTTTAAGTCAAGAATTGTAAAATGTGACTCAGAGATCATTATAAAATGATAAAAAGGGTTAATTCATTAGCTGGATATAATATTTAAATATTACATATATATATATATGCATCTGATATCAGAGCACCTAAATATAAACAGATATTTAAAGAATCTGATTGCCACAACACAGATGAACCTGGAAGACATATAAAAATAAGCCAGACACAGAAACCAAATACCTCATGTTCTCATTTATATGTAGAACCTGAAATAATAAAAATCAGACAGTGGCCGGGCGGTGGTGGGCACATGCCTTTAATCCCAGAACTCGGAAGGCAGAGGCAGGTGAATCTCTGTGAGTTCAAGGCCAGCTTGGTCTACAAAATGAGTTCCAGGACCAGCTCCAAAAGCCTCACAGAGAA
>LZPO01066276.1:440645-471769 GCA_001675575.1 Neotoma lepida
AAAAAAAAATCCCAAGGTTGCCAGTCTATCATTTATCTGCTTGAACATTAGAAATAGACTTATATAAACAAATGTCCAGTCCTGTACTTTGAGCAAGATGGTGATGCAGTTTATTACTTTCCTCTTGCTGTGATAAAGCATCATGACCAAGGCAGTTTACACAAGGAAGAGTTTATTTGGATTTAAGGCTCCAGAGCGAAAGAGAGTCGTCCTAATAGGGAGTATGGACACTAGCTGCAGACATGGTGGCAAACACAGAGTCTTAGAGCCCACATCTTCCAAATCAAGCCGAAAGCTGTTGTGTTTTATCTTTGGCACAGCAGCTGCACCTGAACCAATCACACTGCCTGAGCTACTGACTGCTCCTCAAAGCCTTGGCCTCTCTGCTGAGTCTGTGCCTGCCACCTCAGCCATCTCCACGTAGGGATGCAAATGTCGTTTTAACTAAGTTTCTCTCTTTTTATTTTACTAATAAAGACTTGGGAGCCAGGTGCTGGGGTGAAAACCTGCTAGCTCAGATGGGCAGAGAAAACACTCAGCTGACCTTCCTGCTCTGCCATCGTCTCAGAAAGAGACTTTTCTCCTATCCCGTCTGAAACAAAAACTCCTCCAACTGGATGTCTCCTTCTACTTCCTGTGCCTCTCCCCAGCCTCCTAACTTCCCTCACTGTCTATAGTTAACTTCTAGTCAACTGGTTGCTTGCTCCACCTCTTGACCTATGGTTGATTTTATTTAAATAACGAAATCCTTGGGGTTCATTGTGTGATCAAATACCCGGAAACAGAAAGCAGAGAGAGCTCACTGGGAGTGGTGTGAGTCTTTAAACTCAAAGCTTGCCTTCAGCAAGGCCACACCTCCTAACCTTCCCAAACAGTACCATCAACTTGGGACCTCATGTTCAAATATCAGAACTTTTGTAGGAGGGTATTCTCATTTAACCACTACAAATAGCAATCAGTACTGTATAACAGAATGATGTCAAGGCTGGGTCAGTAAATGTTCTGAGGGTGTTAGTCAAGTAGCTTTTGATAAAGATCTGAGAAAGATATCAATCTGGCATTCATTTGCCATAGTAGGACTAGGTTCTTGTTTTTGATAATCCCAAATTTCTATGTTTAGGTTTTATTGCGTGTATATTAAAATAATGCTAATCTTAATATTTGCAAAGTAGGATGGCTTTTGCCTCCATACTTTTAAATTTGTATGATAGTACAGAAAAATAAAATCTGAGAATAAGTTTCACATAAGACTAATTAACCATTTAAGATGGGAAATTCCCATTAACTCTCCCAGTTAATCTCATACGAGAAGAAGAACCCCAAAGGAACAATTTCAGGCTTGAGTAACATCTTTTTGTACCTACTTATAGAATAAAAAATGTATGTTGATAAATGCATGCATTTTAAAAATCATAATTTTTATATCTAGCTCTTGATAAATAGTCAATCAGACTTTTCAGACTTTTGGCTATGACACATGGTAAGAAGTTTTAGGGTTTCTTATTTTTTTTGTGTTTGTTTTTCCTGGCATGGTCCTGCTATTTAACCCAGACTGACCTCCTCCCTCAGCCTCCTGTGTTCTGGGATTATAAGGATACACCACAATGCTTGCCTGAGGTTGTTGTTGTTGTTTGTTTTTTGTTGTTGTTTGGGTTTTGGACTTTTTAGTCTTTTTTTGTTTGTTTGTTTGTTTGTTGTTTTTTGAGACAGGGTTTCTCTGTGTAGCTCTGGCTATCCTGAAACTCACTCTGTAGACCAGGTTGGCCTCAAACTCAGAGATCTACCTGCTTCTGTCTCCTGATTGCTGGGATCAAAGGTTGCACCACCACCTCCAGGCCCTAGGATGTATGATTATTAACCTGCATCTTTTCCATTGTTGCTGAACCCTCTGACAAGAGCTAGGCATCAGCCAGTAACCATGTGCACGTTGGATCTTGGCTGTCATTCACAGGTCACTTAAAGTTACTGTCCCTCCACGTCCAGGTATATGGACATGTATTGGATGTGTATTGCTGTGACCTCTGCTGTACTGTAAACACTGGTGTGTGTGTGTGTGTGTGTGTGTGTGTGTGTGTGTGTGTGTGAGAGAGAGAGAGAGAGAGAGAGAGAGAGAGAGATCTGCTATACTGTAAACACTGGTATGTGTCTGTGATCTCTGCTATACTGTAAACACTGGTGTGTGTCTGTGATCTCTGCTGTACTGCAAACACTGGTGTGTGTCTGTGATCTCTGCTGTACTGCAAACACTGGTGTGTCTGTGATCTCTGTTGTATGGTAAACACTGGTGTGTGTCTGATCTCTACTGTATGGTAAACACTGGTATGTGTCTGTGATTTCTGTTGTGCTGTAAACACTGGTGTGTGTCTGTGATCTGTGTTGTGCTGTAAACACTGGTATGTGTTTGCATGAAGAGAAAAAAGCCATCAAAATCTGGTCCGTTTTTTATTTTTCAAATTTCCTGCTTCAGCTTTATTTTTTAGTGAGAAAAGCCAATAAATTTTACTGTTAAATTCCTCACATTGTTTTCCCATCTAGAAGTTAACAGAAGAGCTAAAGAATAATATAACATCCGTAAGAACATTTTCTAAAAAGGTCAGGGGTGGGCAAGCCAAACAGTAACTCAGGTGTATTGTGGAATCCACAGAAGGCCTCATTCTGAACTGCCTGAATTAGAAGCAGTGGAGCAGGTGAGGGTAGCAGGGACCCCTTTGCAAGGACCTTGCCAGCCAGAAGATCTCTTTCCAGTTACGATCCTACTCCCTTCCCACCCCCAAAGCCTTAGCAAGCTCTCCCTTTCCACAGCATGCTGCCATCTGCCTCTGGGCACTCTCTCTGATGGTAATATCAGTGGACTAGTTAATTAAACCAGCAAGCTTCTTGCATACATTTGCATTTTGCTGTCTCCATTAGAGTTCCTCAGGCAGCAAGAACCTTTTCATACTCAGACAGAATGCTGCCTCAGAAAAATGCAGACATTCCTGATCTGCCCTTAGAGGCTTTTGTATTTCTACATATGACACACATGTCAGAACTGTCAAGACCCTGTTCTTGTCTGCCTCTCTGCAGCATGGCATTAACCCCTGAACACCAGAAGCATGAGACTCTGCCTCTTGGCACTGTCAATGTAGATCCAGTGTGGATCTGTGAGCTGACACAGAAAGGCCCGAGATATAGAGCATGCCTTCCAGCATACCTCGCCTTGCCTCCTGTAGGGATGTCTACTGCCTGCTTTGCCACAACCTTCTTATCTAGGTTTCAGGGAATGGGGCTGTACTATGCTGAAGCTTTTAGCAAGAGGGCAGGGAAGAAAAGAGTGAGAGAGAAAGAGCAGGTTCAAGAAAGGGGCATCAGTAACTAAAATAGAATGCTCCTATGTGTTGATTTTCATTGCAGGGATATTGAGGGTTGTCTTGTTCATTTGTTTGNTTGNTTGGTTGGTTGGTTGGTTTTTTGAGGCAGGGTTTCTCTGTGTAACAGCCCTGGCTGGCTGTCCTGAAACTCATTCTGTAGACCAGGCTGGCCTCAAACCCACAGAGATCCACCTGCCTCTGCCTCCCGAGTGCTGGGGTTAAAGATGCACGCCACCACCACCCGGCTATTGAGGGTTTTCTAAGGCCCTGATCTGTTAACCATACAAATGCTGCTATATCTGATCAGGTAAAGTCCATGCACATGTTAATAACGGGAATAATTCGTCAAGAAAATGTGACAATTGTAAATACATATTGTGCCAAATGTAGGGACTCTGTCACAAGTACCTTATGCCAGAATCATAGAAGGACATTTTGTGTGTTTNCATAGTGTTAGAATTTATTGAATAACAGTATATTTACTACTTGCATAGGTTTCGGTGGCAGCAATTTGCCAGATGATCTACCTACCTCAACAATCTGGCTGAGGTGAATGCAGGTTCTTTTATTCCAATCTTATTTACTAATATTAACTCATATCACACCATACACAGGATACAATAAAGGTATATATGTGTATATATATATATACACATATATATGTGAGTTACAGAAAGAATACAAGGTAACAATAGTAGTAGTACAGGAACTTATAGAAGTTGGTGGATTGAAATGCATATTGAATCTCATATCTCATTAAATGCATATATTGATAAGATAACAAGTCCAAACCAGACTCAAAGGAAGAAGCCATTGCTGTAGAGATCAGGCCATGAAGTAGTCTGAGTTAAGACTGAAGATGTGGCCAGCTGCAGAGACAAAAGAGCAGAATCCAGTCTACAGCAGGAACAGCAGGCCTAACTTCAGAGGGACATGCATATGGATGGCCATGTCAACAGTGGAGGATTGAGGTAACAGCCCAGGGACGATTGGGACTTCTCTGACTGTCATTCCTTGGTGCATACTCTAGGTACCAAATGACAGGTTGGTGTGGGCCCCTGCAATGACAATGCTAGGTATCTTCCATTTTATGGGGTAGAGGTAAAGGAGTTAGTTACACCCTCTCCTTGGTCTAGCACGTCTGCTAAGTTCTTGGGCCTGGTTTTGCTGATACAATTTTAATGCACAGTCTCAATTTACCTTCATACATTTATAGGTTAGCGCCATTTCTACTGCTAAGATAATGTCATTATCTGTCTGTGCTATGTGGGTGGTGCTGGACAGATGGTGGTTTTTGTGAGTCCACCCTGCATGTAATATCTTCTATCCTTAAAATGGGAGTCAGAATCTGTTTGTAAATTGGAGTCTGTCAGGTCAAGGTACAACCTGGAAACTATTTTACACACTACGAAGTGACTTAGAACATACACACATATAACATCCATTTATTTGTAGGTGTGGTCATGTGTGTGCCACAGCATGCATGTGGAGCTTAGAAAGCCCATGAGGAGTTGGTCCTCATCTACCACCATATGCATTCCAGGGATTAACCTGAGGCCATCAGGCTTGGCAGCAAGTAACATTGCCTACTGAGCCATCTTGCCAATCCCCCCCCAGTACATACTTGAATGACCAGTGGTTGATTGAAGAAATTAGGGAGGACATTTAAAAGTTACTAGAATCAAATGAAAATGAAAGCACAGTTTACCAGAACCTTTGGCTGCAGCTAAAGTAGCTCTGTCAGGAAGTTTATAGCTCTAATGCTTATGTTAAAAATCAGAAAAATCTCAAATAAATAAGCCAGCAGTATACTTTAGGGTCGTAGAAAAACAAGAGCCATTGAAAGCTAAAAGCAGGTGACAAACAGCAATCAAGACCAGAGCAGAGCCAGGCAGTGGTGGTACACGACTTTAATCCCAGCACTCGGGAGGCAGAGGCCAGCCTAGTCTACAGAGTGAGTTCCAGGACAGCTGGGGCAACACAGAAAAATTCTGTCTCAAAAAACCAAAACCAAAAAAAGAAAGATCAGCAGAAATTTGTGAAATAGACACTAAGAATAACATAAAATCAATCAAACAAAGAGTTGCATCTTTGAAAAAGTGAACCCCTGGCTAAAGCAACCAAAAGAAAGAGAAGACCCAAGGTTCATAAAATTGAAAGTGAAAAAGGAAGTTTATTCTAGACTCAGTGAGGGACACAGGATCATCGTAGAACACTCTTTGAGGACTGACATCCCAAGAACTAGAGAATCTAGACATGGATGAATTCTAGAGATATGGCCTGCTAAAACTACACAAAGTAGATATAATAACTCAAAAAGACCCATAGTAGTCAGTGAATTAAAGAAGAAACATGGGGCTAGAGAGATGGCTCAGCAGTTAAGAGCACTGGCTGCCATTTCAGAGGTCCTGAGTTCAATTCCCAGCAACCACATGGTAGCTCACAGCCATCTATAACGGGATCTGATGCCCTCTTCTGGTATGCAGGGATACANGCAGACCACTCATATAAAATATAAATAAAATTTTAAAAAAATTATAAAAAAGAAGAAGAAACAAAAAATCTTCCAACAAAGAAAAACCCAGGATCAGATGAGTTCACTATCAAATACTAGCAAACCTGATGGGTAGAGCTAATACCTAATGCTAGTCAAACTATCCCATAAATTAGAAAAGGAAGGCATATTACCAAACCCATTACACAGAGTAAGCAGCATTATCCTGAAACCAAAACCCAGTAAATACAAACAAACAAACAAACAAACAAAAAAAGAATTGTAGCCAAACTCCAAACTCCTTGATAAACAAAAACTCTCTTTGTGTGTGTGTGTGTGTGTGTGTGTGTGTGTGTGCGCGTGCGTGCGTGTGGGTGTGGGTGTATGTGTGCATTTGTGGGGGTGGGCAGAGAATAACCTTGGATGTTATTTACTCCTTGGGTGCCATTATCTTCAGGTTTTTGTTTTGAAATATTATCTCTCACTGGCTGGGGGCTTGTTTATTAGGCTGGCTGGCCAGCAAGCCCTAGAGATCAGCAAACTTCTGTCTAGATGTTAGGATTACAAGTACGTGTCTCCATGCCTAGATATTTTAAATGGTTTCTGGAGATAGAACTCAGGTATTCATGCTTGCAATACAAGTACTTTACAGATTAAGCTATCTCTGCAGGCCCTACATGCAAAAATTCTTTTTTAAATTGTTTCATTTATTATTTTTAGGTGTATGTGTATTGTTTTTATGTAGAGTTTATGTATGCCATGTATGTGCAGAGGCCACTAGAGGCCAGAAGAGGGCATGGGATCCCCTGGAACTGAAATAACAGGAGATTAGGAGCTTCAGTGTAGATGCTAAGCCCCAGATCCTCTGCAAGTATAGTAAGCAGCCTTAACCACTTACCTACTTCTCCATCCCCCAAAACTTTTAATGCAATACTAGCAAACTGCATTTAAGAGACATTTACAAAATAGTGGGGCTGAAGATATATAACTCAGCAGTTAAGAGCACCGTTCTTACAGAGGACTTGGGTTTAATTCCTAGCACCCACATGGCAGCTCACAAATATCTGTAACTCCATTTCCAGCAGGTCCCATGCCCTCTTCTGACCTCTATGATACCAGGCACACATGTGGTGCTCAGATATACATGCAGGCAAAACACCCATACACATAAAATAAAAATCATATAACCATGTTGGTTTCAACCAAGGCATTCAAATCAATAAATGTAATACAACACAGAGGTAAACGTTTGGGCATAAACCACATGATCAACTCAGATGCAAAAAGGCCTTTGACAAAGTTTAGAATCTCTTAATGAAGAAAGTAAGAATCAAAGGAATATATCTCAACATAATAAAGGCTATGAATGACAGATCTTTAGTCAACATTATACTAAATGAGAAAAACTGAAAGCATTTCCTCTAAAATCAGGAATGAGACAAGGGTGCCCATTCTCTGCTCTTCTTCAGTATAGTCTTAACTAGGACTCAAAGTTTTAACTAGGACTGTAAGATAAGAGAAAGAAGTAAAGGGACACAAATAATAAAGGAAAAAGGGAAAGTATGCTTATGTTTAGATGATGTGATCTTATATTTAAAAGATTCTAAAGACTCAATCAGAAAATCCTGAGACCTAATACACACTTCAGCAAAATATATACAAAGCCAACATACAAAAGTATCATTTATTTTTCTATATATAATAGCAAACTTCCTAAGAAAGAAATAATGGAAAAAATCCTATATATCATAAAACAGATCCATAAAGACCTGGAAATAAACCCACCCAAGGAAGTAAAGATCTCTGAAATGAAAACATTGAGTTATTGAGAACACTGAAGAAGACATTAGTGGGGAAGCTCTGCCACACCAACTGGATGTATAGAATCATAAAGATGAGCCTATTACCATGTGGTAGCTATAGTCAACAGCCTAATCAAAATTCCAGTAACATTATTCACAGAGCTATAAAAAAATAATGAAAATTGACATAGAAGCATAAAAAATTCCAAATGGCCAAAGCAATCCTAAGCAGAAAGGGTAATACTGGAGCCTGCCTATCAGATTATATTAGTGAGCCATAGTAACAAACTATATGGTTCTAGTGAGGGAAAAGATACGTAAACCAATCACACAGTTACAACAGCCATCTAATCTTTGAAAAAGTGTCAAAAACATGTATTAGAGAAAAAGACAGTGTCTTCAATAAGTGGAAAACTGGATTTTTACCTGTAGAATAGAGAAACTAGATTCCTGTCTTTCATCCTACACAAAAATCAATTCAAACTGGATCAAAGACGTCAGCATAAGACTACAAGTTTGGAATGCTGTTAGAAAACCAGTGGAAATACTTAAGCTAGGCACAGAGAAGGATATTCTGAAAAGGACTCTAGTAGTGCAGAAAATTCCAAATTTGACGAGGTTCTACATGAAATTAGAAAATTTCTACACAGCAAGGGAATTACTCATCATCATGAAGAGACGGCCTAAAATATGAGCACACAGGGCTGGCAAGATATCTCAGGAAAGGCACTGCTCCCTGGCCTGAACCTGAGCTCCATGCCTGGGATCTACATGGTGGAGGGAGAGAACCAGCTCCACCGGGTGTTCTCTGATTGTAGCCGGAGCCTTTTCTCTGTCTTGCTTGGTCCCACAGCAGCTTGTAAAATAATCAGTTACAAACTGTTTGGCCTATTGCTCAGGCTTATTACTAGCTAGCTCTTACATCTTACCCCGTTTCTATTAATGTGTATCACCATGTAGCTGGTGGCTTACCAGTACTTCTTGGGCAGCTCCCTGGCATNTCCCTGGTTCCTCCTTTTTCTCTCTGTATCTCTGCTTGGATTTCCCACCTGGCTATATCTTGCCTTGCTATAGGCCAAAGCAGCTTCTTTATTAACCAGTGGTAATAAAACATCTTCTTAGTGTACAGACAAACATCCCATAGCATTTTCCCTTTTCTGTCTAATCAAAAAGGAAGATTTTAACTTTAACATAATAAAATTCCATGTAACAAAACAGTTATCAAGCAAGAATTATAGTTACAATATTTAGTTTATTTGTATTTGACAAAATTAGAGAAAACATTTATTTCTTTATCTTAGTGAATCTAAAGTTTTATATCTCATTTACCTTTTATCGTAACTAAGGAAAATTTTAATTATAACTATCTAGTCTTTAACTCCATCAAAGATCCCAGAAGGATATAATATTACCTGAGTAAACAGGAAGTGATTTGCAAGCAACTTCCAAAACTCTAGAAATGACAAGAGACATCTGGCTGCCTGGACAGTCACCCAGAGTTCTTTTGTAATGTTGGGGCATTCATCTTCAGCCTATAGGCCTAGAGTAATGCAAGAAATCAACAGATNTCTGGGAAGAAGACTTATCTATTAATGGATGAAATGAGGATCACACACTCACAAATACAAAATGAAGTGTCACCGTTGTCTCTTCATCTCCCAGGGAAAGATGGGGAAAACTCCAGACCAGTTCACTGAACCATGCATCAGGAAGCCTTCCACATCCAAGAGAGCTCGTGACCTCCACCCCCTTCCCTTTTAAGTGGTCATGTAGGCAGGCAAGAAGCACTGCCTCTATGGGGCCAGATAGCCTAAGGTCATTGGTGGAGCAAATACCCACTACACTAGAGTATCTTGCAGACTTTTCAGTGAAGCAGGAAATTGAAGACTGTGCCACCTATTTTGGCATAGTTCCTTAGTTGCTTTCTTCTGTGTCCTGCAGAATGTCTGGCAGCTTCTTCTGTGAAGCAGGAACCTAAAGGACCATCCTGCCTTGTTTTGTCAAAGTTCAGTGTCAACTTTCCTATGGGTCCTGCTTGTCCAGTTTATACAACATATTGTCAAGCAGTCCAGGCAAGAGCAGTTTCTTGCCCAAATGGCTAGCCTTTGCTATATTGAAAGCAAACTCCATAATGAGTTTTTTAATGCCCATCATCCTCTTTGAAGTAATTGCTATTGCCAGGGGCAGACGTGTTTCATTGTCCAGAAAAGTCTAAGTTCTTAAAACATTTTAAATGCCATATTCTGTAGGTCTTTGAAGTGTTTGAAGATTACTTACCTAATTGAAATATATCTTTCTATATCTAGAAAACTTAACTAACATGACTGTAATTAATCTGTATTTCTTAATTATACATTACAATTTCAAATGAGCTGCAAAAACATAATATCCCAAACAAGAGCATAAATATATGTATAGTATAGCAAAATGGACCCTAAACCTGTATTAATAAACCATAATCTACCTTTTTTTATCATTTCTATATCATATTCCCTTTTTTTCTATAGAAAGAGATTGACTATGACCATTAACTATTTATAACCCCCTTTAAATGAAAACAAACATTTATAAATAATATTTTGGGAATTTGGACATAGTTTTCTATACTGTTTCCTGCTGATTGGGGATTCTGGTAATCTTATGGGGATCCTGAGAAAATTTAGTGTAACACAAATCTTAAAAGGTCTTATTAATAAAAAACCCACAGCCAAATATTGGGGTAAAAGCTGAAAGATCAGAGGAATAGAACAAGCCAGCCAGGTTCTTACCTCAGCCTCTAGAGCGTGAGTTCCTGTTTCCTCATACCTTATATACCTTTTTCTGCCCAGACATCATTTCCTGGGATTAAAGGTGTGTATGCTTCCCAAGCAGAGGCATGAGATATCAAGTGTTGAGATTAAAGGTGTGTGCCACCACAGCTGGCTCTGTTCCCAGTGTGGNCTTGAATTCACAGAGATCCAGACAGATCTCTATCTCAGGAGTGATAGGATTAAGGGTGTGTGCCACCACTGTCTGGCCTCTATGTCTAATCAAGTGGCTGGCTCTGTCCTCTGATACCCAGATAAGTTTATTAGGGTACACAATATATCACCACAATTTAGAATTATGGTTAAATCTTGGCTGTAGTAGTCTGTAAGGCTACATCATCTCAGCCAGTTGACTTGTAGCTCTTCTGGATGTTGGGCCATCACTGTCATCGGAGACCTTTCAGGGGGTCTTGGTCGATCAAACCATATTAGCCTNGAAGCAATCCACAGGTTCTCATCTTCTGTGGAAACAAAAGCAGAACCTCTTTTCCAAAGCAACGTATCCTTAGACCCAAATTTTGAAGTCAAGATATTTTTTAAATATGTATGTTGTTTTAACTATATATTATTTTATTTTTCTCTTTTAAGACTTTATTTTATTTTTATGACTAATTATATCCTTTCTCTTCTCTCTCCCAAGCCTATGTACAATTTTTAAACATATTGTAACCCATTTAGAGGTTTTTTCCATTGAATTTATCTTTATTGTGTATCTGTAATCCTTTTTTGACCATTGCTTTAAACTGCTAAGCTGCGTGGCTAGGACTTTGGCTGCTGGCTCTGTCCCATTAGGCTTTTCAACATGGCGAAGGTATATTCACCACCAACTCTGGGAACCATGCTCACNGCCCCAACTCTGGGAAGCAGCAAGTTCATGCCACCACCAAGCAGCTTGCAGCACATTGCCCACAAACCTCATTTAAGTGCTCCATAGCAGGACTTCTCCAAAGAACTGTGCATGCCCCTGGCACAAACTAGGAAGTCATCTCTTAAAGGAGCCGCACATCTGTTTGCCATCAGCAAACAGCCAATCTGAAAAAAATGTGTCTACCAAGAAGCTACGTTTGACTCCGTTTTTTGTGGCTCTCAAAGCTCTCTCTCTTTTTAAGCTTTATGTGGATGTGCATGCGCCTCATTGGCACCAAATGTAGCCAGAGCCTTTTCTCTGCCCCACACGCAGCAGCTTATAAACTAATCACTCAGAGGCTTAGTATTAATTACAAACTGTTTGGCCTATGGCTCAGGCTTATTACTAGCTAGCTCTTACATGTTAAGTTAACCCATTTCTATTAATCTGTGTATCACCATATAGCTGGTAGCTTACTGATACTTTCACATCTTGCTTCTTGGGTGGCAGCTGGCATCTCTCTGACTTTACCCTCTTCTCCCTGTATCTCTGCTTGGATTTCCCGCTTAACTATATCCTGCCTTGCAATAGACCAAAGCAGCTTCTTTATTAACCAGTGGTACTAAAACATATTTATCACATACAGAAAGACATCCCATAGCATCTGATGGCTACTGGCATGTGCACACATGCACACTAAACAGTACAGATGAAGAAAGGTACATTGCACAAGGAATTGATATTGGGGATATATAAAGAAGGACAAAGCTAGGCGTGGCGGTGCATGCCTTTAATCCCAGCACTCAGGAAGCAGAGGCAGGCAGATCTCTGTGAGTTCAAGGCCAGCCTGGTCTACAGAGTGAGTTCTAGGACAGCAAACGTTCTACAGAGAAACGCTGTCTGAAAAAATCTTTTTAAAAAAGGACACCAGCAAAATTTTAATGAGCCGGACAGACCATTCTCAAAGGAATTAGTATAAACCGCCAGTAAATATTTGAAAAGGTGTTCTACACCCTCAGCCATTTAAAGAAAAGTAAATTAAAACTGCTTTGAAATTTCGTCTCACCCAAGGGAGAATGGCTATCACCAAAATAACAAATGCTGGCCAAGATGTGCGGAAAGAGAAACCCTTATTCACTACTGTTAACTGGTACAGCCACTCTTGAAGTCAATATGAAAGCTCATTTAAAAAAAAAAAACCCTAAAAATGTAGCTTCTGTATGAGCAGCTGTGCCATTTCCTGGATGTGGTACTCAGACCCCTTATACAGTGAAGTCACAGTGAACAGATGCATTCATGTTCTACAATAGCTGAAGGTCCAGCAGAGGAATGACCATCCTGTGTCTTATTCCAGAACTGCCGGTTTGTTTTTACTCTGATTGGTCCAGAAACACTTTAGAATGCATGTCCTTATTATCTAGGAAAACAGCAAATTTTTAGACTACTGGCAAATTCCTGCCACTGAGAGAGTTCATGTTCCTGGCTTCTGCTCCCAGCAGCTCCAGGACAGCTCTCCCTGAAACCCTGCCTTCTCCTGCTTGGTCTTAGGTAAGAAACAATAAACTCTAACAAGAGCCCTTCTAACCTCTACCTTGAGCTGTTGTTTATTCCAAGTCATTAGCCTCCTGCATCATTCTCTTCTGCAGCCCTCATGACCCCTAAAATGTCTTCTAGAGAGCCTCCCCTCTGCAGGCTTCGGACATCTATCTCTTCTCTCAATGGCANCCCCATGTCCTGTGCAGTAAAGATGGCTAGCTGTATCCTGTCCTACAATGGGGTCATATTTTCTCTCTCTGATTCAATTCTGTGGGAGTTTCTGAGCATTGTACTCAGTGATCTTGCTGCCTTCTCAGGCCCTTCGCTCAGAATTGGGGAGGGTAGGCTTGGTGGCAGGTGGCATGGAAGGGACCAGCATTAATACTGGATGTGGCGACAGGAGCATCAGGACCTCTTGTCCTGCATTTCATGATTACCCTTAACAGGCTGTCTGAAAACTGACAGCTGTGCAGCCATGAGTCATTTAAATGTGACTTTCCCTGACTAGAAATAGACATTTTTTTTCTAAGGGATCTAATACTTGACTAATTAACTCTACCTTCTGGCTAGAATCTGTAACCCTGGAAGTGTTGCTATATTTAAAATAATCTCTAAGAATGAAAGTATGGAATTTCTGCTTTTCATAGCACCTTAATTAATTTTCTTTTGTTTTGTAAAGCACTTCGTAGGTGGTGATTATTTTTTTAACTTGTTGGTGCTTCAGGTCCTACCTGGAATCAGGGACAGAAAGGGCTCAAGCTGTGCTGCCTGACAGGAAGTAATGTGTGAGTCACGGTGCCCAGTGCAAATGCAGACCCAGAGCTGCCTGTAGGACTCTTTAGACAGTTGTTAGTGACAGGTGTGGAAGACTGGTTTTGTCAGAAAGACAGCTTTTGTGGCTTAAAGCTCCAAAGGGACAGGTGACTGACCCCCAAAACAGCTGGTTTTTACCAGGCCTGGCTTATGAGCATCTCACCCACCCTGTCTGTGAGCCAGGCTTCCTAGACACAGCTCATCCTGTGCACGTGTACCTGGATGCTTCCTCCCTGCCTGCCTCCATCCCTCCATTTCTCCTAATCTTCCATCCTTGCCTGCTTTCCCCCCTTGTATCCTTTGTAGTTTGTATTGAAAATGTCCTGAAGGATAATTATGGAAAACACAAATACTCAAATCATAAAATTAACTTCATTACTAAGTTTCAGATTTGGCTTTAAATTTTCTGTAGCTGAAGATAAAACAAAGCCAGCTGCCTAGTTCTCCATATCACAGTGAAATGTGGAGGCTGAAGACCCTCTTGAGTCTCATTCCCTGAATTTGTATATTTGGCTCTANCTACCTTCCTGTGTGTGTCTTGGTGAGCTTCTCTTCAGGTTGGGTTTATTAGAGGGCGCTTTACTTTCTGTATCTAGAGGCTGGTGTCTGACATGGGGAAATTTGACCCGTTGTTTCTTTAACAGTTTCCTAGCCCCCTTTCTTTCTTTTCCTCTTCCCCTTCTATTAGATGAATCCTGGTGGCCTTGCTGGTCTATTCCTGATTGCTACAGGCTTTCTTTATTCCTTCTCATTCTGCTCCTATAACTTCATGGTTTTTTTGTTTGTTTGGTTGTTTTTTGGGTTTTGTTTTGTTTTGTTTTTTTGAAACAGGGTTTCTCTGTGAAGCAATCCTGGCTGTCCTCGAACTCACAGAGATCCACCTGCCTCTGCCTCCCGAGTGCTGGGATTAAAGGCGTGTGCCACCACCGCCTGGCATAACTTCATGTTTTAAATACTGTCTTCAAAGTCACTGGTTTCTTATGCTTACTCAGGTTTGCTNGTGGTATTTGATAGTGTTATTTAGTCCTTGTGTTCTTTATCTGTAGGATTTTTTAAAATTCATTTTCAAAGAGAATAAGGGAGCCAAATATAACTGGCCATGGTCCAGAACACAGCTTCAGGTTGCCCTAAATAACATGCTATCAATTTCACAAAGATTCTGTAAAGTTATAAATCAAGGCATGATTAAATGCATTGTTCACCACAGGTGTGTGGGTTGAAATGCTTTGTTACAGGCCTCAGAGGTTATCTTGACGACATCTTGACCTTTTGTTGGTGGAGTGAGGGAGCTGTTTGTGAATCTGAAAGGATTGACTTGATAGTCAGGAGGATGTTAGTTCCCACATGTAGGTAGGCATAAATGGCTCTTTAGGGGGCTAAAGGTAGCCCAAGACTATCTGCCAGCCTTAACACACAAACTAGTCCCTCAACTTTGTAGAATGTTTAACACGTTTGTTTGGTTTGTTTGTTTGGTTTCTAAAAACCTGGGTTCACAGCTCCTTTTGTTGGGCAAGGAGTCACATTTTTTGTGCACGCAAAAACCAAATATTGCTTTGTGTCCCAGCGTGCTAGAAACTTTGATTCACCCCTAGGATGAGAGGCTGAGTAGGCAGGAATGCAGTCACCAGGAGCAGTAAATACTAACCATTCACATCACCAACTCTTCCAGCTGTCATGATCCAGGTCTAAGTTTTTTTCAGCCTCTGTATCTGGCATACATGTGACATGTAAAAATAGGAATATTACCCCTAATGGCCTGAGGAGTTTAAGGCAGCTGATGAGAGAAGAGGGCATTTTAACCAACCGGAAATGATGTATTTAAACTGCTTAGATGACGTTGCCCCTTCTGTAGTTATTTGTATTTGATAAGATGGTTCAATTGATGTTTGGGTTATTAAAAATGACTTACTACCTTTTGATTATAGATTTCCTTTTTAATTAGTTTGTTTTTATAGCTGTAGCCTCATGAAGGGTGGATAGTTCTAATAGGAAATGTTGAGTTCTAAAGTATAAATTATAACTCTTGTTTTGGGTAATAATTTGATATGTTCCATTATCTCAGTATTGTACCAAATTCAGTTTGAGAGATTTATATTACAGATGAAATCAGATAACAATATAGCATTCCTTTAATTTCTCTTTTATACAAATTATCTTTTCCCATGTACAAATATTTTTGGTGACAGGGCTGAAAAAGAGAGCTCAGACTTATAAGAAATTAGAATTTAACACGCCTTCTAGGAATAACCAAATCTTAGGTCATTATCAGAATGCAAACTAGGACTCCACTGTATAATATTGTCTGTTTACTTTTTATTGGTAAAATATAAATATTTTAAGTTTTGAAAGCCTGCCGATTATACTGTAGGATAACTTAAATACTGATTTAATTAAGAAACATGGACTTTTTTACGTATGTGGTGGTTTGAATGAGAATGGCCCACATAGGTTCATATATTTTTAGACCCCAGTTGGTGGAAATGTGTGGAAGAATTAGGGGGTGTGGCCTTGATGGAGGAGGTGTGTCACTGGGGTTTTGAGGTTCAAAGGGTCATGTCATTCCTATTAGCTCTCTCTGCCTCATGATGGATGTATGTAAAGATGTGAGCAGTGAGGTACTGCTCCGGTGCCATGTCTGCCTGCCTGTTGCATGATGGTCGTGTATTCTATCCCTCTGAAACTATGAGCCCCAAATAAAATCTATAAGTTGTGTTGGTTATGGTGTCTTATCACAGCAATAAAAAAGTAGCTAAGACAATGTGTAAATTTTTGTGTGTGTGTGTGTATACATTTTATGCATATGTGTGTGGAGTCCAGAGGTTGCTGTTGANTGTCTTCATCTTCAGTTTCTCTTTTTTGTCTTTTGAGATAAGGTCTTACCCAACCCAGGGCTCACAGATTTGACTAGTCCAGCTTACCCCAGGGATGCACCACCAGCCTCTGCCTTCCAAGAGCTGGGATAATAGGCATGTACCACCATGCCAAGCATTTACATATGTTACATAAAACCGTCATGCTTGCATGGCAAACATTTTATTGAATAAGTTAGCATCCTAGCCCAGGAAACATAGAATTCTTAAGTACGAAGTACCTTGAGGGTTGTTATTAGGGACTGGGTTTGTTTTGTTTTATAATTTGGATTAAAATAATTAACCCAAAGTTTCGGGTGTCCTGATAAGAGTAAGTGATGTCAGAGTTACTTTAATCAGAGGTTGAAGTCTGTCACAGAACTTTCAGAGCCTTTAATCTATGTCTTAACATTTTAAATATTAGTACAAACATAGTAATCAAATTGATTGGACCAAGTTAAAATTCTTTTCCATTTCTTTAGTAAGAAACAATTTATTGGCTTTTGTTGTTAATGTTGTTTGTTTTTCGAGACAAGGTTTCTCTGTGTAGCCCTGGCTATTTCTGGAACTTGCTCAGTAGACCAGGCTGGACTCAAACTCACAAATACCCCCCTGCTTCTGCCTCCCAAGTACTGGGATTAAGGGTGAGTGCCATCACTGCCTAGCTTGTTTATTGGAGTTTTTAAGAGTTTAAACTTAAAATAGAGTTATCCCTAAGTAGATTAGATTGCCTTTTGGAATATTTAACATGTCTTTGCTGATTTAAAAATGAAAGTTTTAAAAATCCAAATTATATTTAATAATGAGATGATATTTTTATAGAAGTAGTGAACAAAAACCTTGAATCCTGGGCTAGAGACTCGGTGGTTAAGAATGTTTATAAAGCATCCAAAGGACCCAAATTCAGTTCCCAGCACCAACTTCACATGGCTCACAACCACCTGTAACTCCAGCTCCGAGAACTCTGATGCCCTCTTCTGGATTCCACAGGCACCTGCATATGTGTGGCAGGAACCAGAAGCCATCTAGTCACACAGCATTGGCTGTGTGCTATAGCAATTCATGTGATGGGCGTTTCCTTGCCTTTTCCTAATACTTTGTTTCCAACAAGAATCAAGTGTGTTGAGCACACTCTCCTGGCTCTTGGAATAAATGTTCATTAGTGAGAGGTAAGAAGGGATTGAGGCTGTCTCACATAGGCCTGCCTGCCTTCGTTGGCAGTTTAGATGGCTGAGGAAAGANACTAGGATACAGGGCTGTGTTCCATGGCTCATGTCGGTCATCTGAACTGTTGAGAAGTGTGGCTGCCACTGGTGCTACCAGGAGAACCTCTACAGCCATCAAGTCACTAGCGGTGTCCATCAGAACTCAGAGCCAAGGCAGCTGCATGTCATTCCTGCCCTGATTTTGTCACAGAGTGGCCAAGCATTGGTAGTGGAGTAGATTTCCCTTCACATGGCTCCTATGAAACTGTGATGGTGAGACTTAGGACTGAAGGGAGCCGGCATAAATTATTGGAATATTGGAATAATCAGCAAAGGAATGACTTTGCATTAAAGACTCACGTTCCATTTATAAAGAATACATAGAAAACGTTGAGTTCATCTGTGTTAGATTATAGCCTAAAGAAGGGTTTTACATAGGATGAAAGCTACAAGCATCAATGGAGGTAAGCACCTACTACTTACACCAACTTAGGCTTCACTTTGTGCTTAGGTTGATTTTAGCCTGTTCATTAAATGACCCTAGAAGGAATTTNGCTGTGTCAGTGAAGTAACATCAGACCCACTGATAAGTGATGTGTCAAAGAAAGAGCTTGAAGTAAATCAGCTTACCAGATTATGAGCACGTGTGTCCTGGAGCTGACTGGAGGTTTTAAAATGGGGCTTCAGAAACTAACCTAGGGCTGGGTGTGGTGGTGCACACCTTTAATCCAGTACTCAGGAAGCCTAGGCAGGCCGATCTCTGAGGGCCAGCCTGGTTTACTGGTACCAGGACAGCCAGGCCTACACAGAGAAACCCTGTCTCAAAACCCCCTCCCCACAAAAAAGATGTAAGAAGAATATTCAAGCAGAATGATCCCCTCCCAGACCACCCTTTTCAATGCTGAACCACATGAATTAACTAACTTCCTCTTTTCCTTCTAGACCTCTGCTCTTCCAGACAAGTGAACATGTGGCCGATAGTCCAGCAGTCGGGGATGTTATTCCATTCAGCATCATTATTCAGTTTCTGTTCACAAGAGCACCGGCTGAGCTGAAATCCCCCTTCCAGGTAATGAAGTGAATGTAGAGCCTTCATGGGATCTTCCCAAGTCACTTTGTAAGCAAGTCTCCCCACTTCTGCTTTAGTTAGTCTTGGATGTCTCTCTGAATATACACAGAAGTGGAAGAAAACTCCAGTGCCCCACATCTGTTTTCTCAGCAAACAGTCAAATTTACTTCATGAGTCCAGAGTTAATCCTTTAAAAAAGTTGCAACTGACTCNGGTGGCCACGCCTGTAATCTTAGCACTTGAGAAGCTGAAGCTAGAGGACTAGCATGCGTTCCTTGCCAGCCTGAACTACAGAGTGAGAGCCTATCTCAGAAATCCTCGCCATCATCATCATCAGACAAAACAAAGACACAAGTAATTTCTATTCATAAAGCTCCGGTGATGGAGGCTGCTTTTTTTCTTTCTTTTTTTTTTCTTTTTTTTTTTGGTCCATGTCAGTTGGCAAATCTTAAGGTGTTCTGGTAATCAGTTGCATGAAGGCCTGTGCCACCTTTTGAGCTTCCTTCAAGAAGTTCAGGAAGTTCAGAAGGTGATTTTACCTTGAGAGTCATGAAGTGCTTCTTGTGCCAGTGTTTGCCGCCATTCACTAAAGAATGTACTTTCTTTTCTGTGTTGCAACCCTGAAGAGGGCAGAATGGTCCCATGCACGCTTCTCCCAGTGGCTGGACGATCACCCATCTGAAAAGGACAGGCTCCTCCTTCTCAGGTAAAGCTGTGTTTTCGAGGGGAACCATCTGGGCTGGGGGATGGTGAAGGAGCAGTGATTGTATGCGCACAGACGTGCGGTTGCGTATCTTCAAGTAGCCCGTCTCTATGCAGTGTACTGGCAGGCATAGGGCTGTCTAGTTCTTCCAAACCTTCACACCCTCCTTTGTGCTATCCCATGCCTGATACAACCCTAGAGCATGAGCTCCAGCTTTAAAACAGCTTCAACTATAAAAGGATTTACTTTGGCTCTGTATTTTTTGTGTCGTTTTCATGTGCTGCAGTCACTGAAATGGTAGCACTCAGATGTGAGTGAACTTTGAATAGTAACAGTTCTCGGCAGGAAAGGACCACTCAGAACCTACACATTCTCTGGTTGTGGTCTGTGAATACACTTCTGTGTGCACCTGTGCCCAAGTGTGTGCACATCTCCAGCCATGAGCATGGTAAGATACACTTGTGCTTGCAGCTTGAGCATGTTTCTTCCATCAGTACTCCCTTCTGAAACCCTCAATAGAAAATATCACCAGAGACCTCCTCCCCAACCCCGTAGCTTTGCCAGAATTGGCCAGCATTTCCTTTAGTTCACCTGACTCAACATACTTCATTGACATGTCAGGCCGAGCTCCAAAGTGACCCCATCTTCTCTCAGCTTCACCTGTTTCTGCTTTTCTGTTCTCTTCCCTATCCATTTATCTGCTGAGTTGCTTCCTTTTATCTGTTTCTTAAATGTCATTGCCCACATTTTGTTTCTATCTTTTTTGTCTCAGTCTGTATAGACTTTTCATTCCCAGTTGAGCTGGTGCAAACACATGTTTCTTGTAGCCTCTCCCCCGCCCCCATAAGCCCAAGGTCTGCGACTCACTTGCATGGGGCCTTAGGCCAGTAAACTTGCTCTCAGACATCTGCACTCATACACCACAGAAATCTCAGCCCCTCACACACCTTCTTTCCTATATCCCCTGTCATGGGAGGTCACCATCACCTAACCAGCCATGCTAGGAAACAGCATCATGAGTCAACCCCTGTCCACTTCGTTCTCTGATTCCAGCTAGCATTGCTCTTTAACCCCTGAAGCCATTCTCTACCCTGCCATTCTAGGTCTGTGGATATATGGCAGGCAGGCTAGCCCATCTGATCCTCAGTGTAGGTATGAAGCACATACGGGAAGGTCATTCTCAGCTGTGTGTGCACATGAGAAGGTGCCACCCACTGTCGCAGTGGAACGTAGTGCACTTTTTAGGTAACACACTCCACTGAAGGGAGGGCACCAAGCCATGGGTGTGGTATCAGAGCCTCAGGAAACCTGTGTGGGACAAGGAACATGAGCCCAGGCTTCTCTTTCCTCACTAGGAAGCTAGACCCAAAATGGGAAAGGCTGCTGGGTGAGCTTCCTGTCAGTTCCAGGCCTTGTTAAACATGCTTTTGGAAAAGGCTTCNGATGTAGTGAGGGACTTTGGGTCTCCTCTAACTCATTGATTTACAATATCTCTGACTTTTTTTTCTGAGTCCCAAATAGTCACTCAGCTTCATCATACTTGGTAATAGGAGAGGAGTCAGCAGGATTTTGTCATGTTAACATCTTGGAATGAGCTCATCCACATTGCTGTCCTGCTATAGGTGATCACAGATCTGTTTTTCTTCTGCTTTTTAAAATGTCCCTCAGCAGTGCTGCTGCTAAGTCCATACTTAGCAAGCAAAAGCCATGCTCATACGAGCCACCTCTCATCAGCCCTCCATGTGCAGATCCCAGAACCTTCCTGCCTCAAGCAGGAAGTGCAGCCTGCCTTGGGGATCCACAAAAACGGCACTGCCACAGCAGCCTGGCTCTTGGCAAGAAAGGGCCTTTTCCTTAGAGATTATGTTTTCTTACCTGTTACCTCCAAATGGAATTTTGATCCCACCTACCAAAACATCATTGGATGATTCTCTCCCTATAGACAGACCTAGGGCAAGTGTTGGTCTGATGTCAGCATTTCCTTCAGCTTCTGGAGCAGGCCTTGGTGGAGCCTCATTCTGCTCCTCCCAGTCATCTGTTAGGCTGTTAGAAGTAGGGCAAAGTGCTCAACAGGAAAGCACTGCTGCAGAATAGACTGCAAATGGGGAGTTCTCTTCTGCCCTCCGCTGCCTTTTGACATCAGGTGAATAGGTAACAGTGAAGTTGACTTTAAAGTGAGAGCAATCATTGATCCAGGCCATGTGGGAAAATGGGGTGGGGAGTGCTGCACCAGCTCAGCCACCATTCCTTCCGGTGCTCCAGACATGCGGGCTCTGGTGCAGAGGTGGTCACCTGGCTCAGACCATGCTTTCACTGAAGACGAAACATAAGTCTGGATGCAAAAATTCCCCAGGGTCTGCAGAAATGGTTGGATCTGCCACAAACCTGTGTATGTTAGTATTTGCAGGAGAGATGCAATGCATCTTATTTTGTAGCCCTTTGAGGACACTGAGGTCGAAACCATTTAAATTTCATCAACCTTAAGGCATTTACCTATTTTTACAGAAAGCATTTGGTACCATATGAATCCGTGGATCCTTAGGCCTCTTGCCCTTGTCCAGAAAATAAGGCTGGGACCTTATTTTCCCAGATTGTCTGTTTCTAAGTCTTAAAATGGAAGGTAATGTTAGGTGCCTCCTTGTGCCTATCTCTTCCAGTAGAAGTCAGTTCTAGGAACGAAGTGCCTGAGATTGATGTGTAAGGAACTGTGAAACGAGGGGAAAACTGGGTCCTAACTGCCTTTTGGGGAACAGGTACAAGAGATCCCTTAGGATTTCCGTACTAATCACAATTAATTTTAATGCCTGATAAATTGCTGTTTATAAAACATCTACTTGGTGTGTCACATATCAGTGTACCCTATTATCACAAGCCAGTCCTTCAGTACTCATTGCTTTTCCTGATGGTAACTCTTCAGCAATCTTATTTGGTTACAAACAAGCCTCTTACATAATGCTTGGCCTGACTTCCAAGAAAGCTAATGTTTTGCTGAAGCAAATGAAGTAATTTAATAAGTGCTTGAAAACCTTGCCCTGATTTTATGTGGGAGGGCAGCCTAATCTGTTTCCTTACTGTAGTTCTGATGGCGTTTTTGATGGATATCAAAAGAAAAAGCTAGCCAAACTTCTTTTGAGCCTCTATGTGCTGTATGATTTATAGCCTTCTCCCTTCAAACGCAAGAATAGAGCAGATGCAATGAGTCTACTCTGCAACATTTATTTGTAAGATTTCCCACACTTATTTCTTGAACTGGCAAATGTATATGTGTACACATGTGCATGCACACACCCCAAGCCCTTGGAGGTTACTCTCTACTGTATCTCTCAGCCAGTCTCTAAGGACATTTGTGGAGTTGGGGCACTTGCCTGAATAGGCATGGCAATTGGAAAAGAATTTTTTTTCATAGAGAAAGAACTCACTAAGGGTTAGCTCTGATATGCACTGGAACATCCCACAAAATAATGCTTTCTGAGAGCATTGACTTCCACTCTCTGATAATTAAGAATTGCTTATTTATGAGACTTGAGGCTGAACATATGACCTGAGTACAATCTTATTCAAGAAGCTGGGTTTTTTGTTGTTGTTGTTGTTGTTATTTTGAGACAGGGTTTCTCTGTGTAGCTTTGGCTGTCCTGGAACTCACTCTGATGACCAGGCTGCCTTCAAATTCAAGAGATTCATTCACCTGCCTCTGCCTCTGGAGTACTAGGATTAAACGATATGCATCACCACCGCCCGCTGTTGAGAAGCTGGCTTCTTAATGGCTTGCTCATGCTAAAGGACTCACTCAGACCCTGAACACAGCATGAAACCAGGAACTTAAGAATGCTGGGCACTGTGTAGTCAGGCCTTTATATACATCTGTGTGACTCCAGGGTAGTTTTTTGCTACCTGGCGTTAGGGTTTTATGCCAAAGGAAAATTTTATTATATAGCGAGGGGATTTTTTTTGGATCCAGCCTATTTGGTGTTCTGTAAGTTTCTTGTATCTTCTTGGGTATTTCTTTCTTTAGGTTGGGAAAGTTTTCTTCTATGATTTTGTTGAATATATTTTCTGTGCCTTTGAGTTGGTATTCTTCTCCTTCTTCTATCCCTATTCTTCTTAGGTTTGGTCTTTTTATGGTGTCCCAAATTTCCTGGATGTTTCGTGTTATGACATTTTTGGCTTTAGTGTTTTCTTTGACTGACGATTCTATTTTCTCTATTGCGTCTTCAATGTCAGAGATTCTCTGTTCCATCTCTNGTATTCTGTTGGTNATGCTTGCATCTGTAGTTCCTGTTCGTCTAGTCAGATTTTCTATTTCCAACACTCCCTCAGTTTGTGTTTTCTTTATTGTCTCAATTTCAATTTTCATATCTTGAACTGTTTGCTTCATTTGTTTGCTTTTTCTTGGTTTTCTTTGATTTCTTCCAATTTTTTGTTTTTTCTTCTATTTCTTTAAGGGAAATTTTCATTTCCTCTTTAAGGGAGTTTTCCATTTCCTCTTTAAGGGCCTCTATCATCTTCTTAAAGTCATTTTTAGGATTGTTTTCTTCTGCTTCTTCTGCGTCGGTATGCTCAGGTCGTGCAGGTGTTAGAACCATTAGGTTCTGATGGTGTCATATAGGTCTTTATGTTGTTGCCTGTATTTTTGCACTGTCGTCTACTCATCTCTTCCTCTGCTTGGTGCAGGTGGTGTCTGTGTCTGAGGGTGCCTCTCTTGTTCTAATTGATAGTCTTGGTCCACTGAGAGTTCTTGATCGAATTGGTGCTGATGGGTTCTGTTTCTCTGGGAGCAGCTTAGTCCAATCGGTGATAGTGGCTTCTGTCTCAGGGAGCAGCTGTTCCCAATCAGTGTAGGGTGGACTTATAGCTCTAGTGGTTGTCAGTGTCACATGGGATGGTTTTCTTGGTGAGGGGGCAGGGAAAGAGGCCACTGTCCTGTCCCTGGGGCTCCAATGGCTGTTCCCAGTCAGTGCAGGGTGGGCTTATGACTCTGGTGGTTGCTGGTGTCATTGGGGCTGTTTTTCTTGGCGAAGGTTCAGGGAGAAGCAGCTGCCCGGTCTCTGGGGCTCCAATAGTTGGGGGGAGGGGCACGTAATGAGCCCACAGGGCCTAGGGGCTAGAGACCTGGTCTNCAGTCCAGAGATGGGGTCTTACNTGTTCCCAGTCGGTGCAGNGTGGGCGTGTGATTCCGGTGATCTGGTTCGGTGGCTGGACGGCTCCTTCTCTTGTGTTCTCAGGTCGCTCTCTGCTTGCTGGCCAACTCTTCAGCTGATCTTGTTTCCTCAGACTGTAGGTTTCTGAGACCTCTCCCGAATGGATCTCAGCTGACCAAGTTGATCAGTGGGGCAATTTCACCAATGCCTCCAAGTTGTTGGGCTCCGGGCACAGCCTTGGGCGAATGCTCAAGTCGGGTCTCCAAAGTAAAATTTTAAAGCTAAATCATAAATGATAAAGAGCTGTCCAGGGAGAACACAAAGGGCATTCATCTCAAGAATAAGAGGTGATGTGCAGGTGATAAGGAGAACGTTATCTCTTTAATTGTGGATATGTGGGATGGCCAACCCCTATTTTGGGAGAGACATCCTATTTCAGAGTGGAAAACTATCGATATCTTCCCTGACTGGGCAATGGGCTCAGTGTAGTGAGTGAAGTACAAAGGAGTGATTTGCAGGTCTTTTTTTTAGACTGTATCAAACTGTAGAGGGCTGGGCAGTGGTTTATCACACAGCTGGGTTTTTTGGGTGCCATTCTCTTGCAAACAAGGGATAACTGGTGATGTTGGAGAGCCAGTACCAGGATGTACCTCAGAAGTGCCAGCAGCTTTACAAACAAAAGATAACAAGCATTCAAACTGAAACAGTTGCAGGGGGGCCAAATGTGGAAACAGGTGGGATGAATTTGAAGACATGGTAACTGACTGCACATAGATGGGGATGTTTCAGAACTGGTTCCCAAAGGAACAGTGTCAAGCATTTGGTAGATCCAAGTGTACTTCAGATGTCCAGAAGGCAGACAGAACTAGAGACACCCCCCCAACAGGTAAAGAGGCTAGGACACACCTGACCACTGACTATTTCCAGTGTTTGGGAACAAACAACAAAGATGTGAACAGAACATTGGTAATTTATTCTTTAGAAAGAAGTACAAACCATTCTTTTAGCTTTAATACCTGGAGATGTACAGGTTTTCCCAGGGAGACCAGTTACGGACTTCGGGGCCACCCCTACTGCTCTGCTGTGATTGTAGGAGTGGCCCTAGGGGTAAAGGAACTAGCCCAGGGCTGCAGATGTTGCTNCCATTTGGTGACTGCTGTCCCCCATTACATTTCAGAACATCACTAAAGTAACCATATGGTATCACACATCAGTGCCTATGTTCAGACTCCTTATCACCTATCTGCCATGGGCACACACAGTAACTAAGACTGGGAGCCCTAAAATACTGTAGTTATGGGCTCCCAGTCTGTGTGTGCCCATGGGCCCTCCTGAGCATGTGTCAAGGTGCTTTCTCCTCTAGCTGAACCCTATGAACAAGCACAAGCTACACCCACACCGACATAGGGAAACAGCATGTACTGAAGAGAGATTTTTATTTCTCAGGGAACAGACTGACTCAGCCATACATGAACCACCCAACTGGCCTAACTACTGTTCCTCCAATGCATGTTTGAAGTACTGGTCTGTGGCTCAGGCCAGAGCAATTCCAGAATGGACAGACATGTCGTTTTCATATTGGTGCTACTGAAACTTGGATTTATGTAGTATGTTGACATTTTTCCTTTGCATTTTCAGGGGAGCCTTGGAAGCTTATGTTCAATCAGTGAGAAGCAGAGAAGGCAAAGAATTTGCACCAGTTTATCCCATTATGATCCAGCTGCTTCAAAAGGCTATGTCTACTCTTCACTGACATGCAGTTTCCATGCACAAACCCATCTAAACATGGCAACTAGCAACTAAAGATAATTGATTTTCTGTATTTCCTATTGATCTTTCCTTGTTACCTCTAGTACTTCTAACTTTACAATGTCAGAATAGATCACAAATTGCAAACACCTGATTTTNTTCATAAAATATCCGTTTTCTCCTTTTTCAGATTTCTGAACAAGACAAAACTATAATTAGGTGGGGTTTGTTTTTTTGTGCCATCATGCAGTTGCATTGCTTCTAAAGGGACAAGCTGGTTCACCCTGCTTTCCCCCAGCCACTGTAGTGGTTTTCAAATCTCAGTCTAGATAATCTAGAGTCACACCATCAGGGAGTTCCCGAGTGCACACCCAACAGAGGACTCTATCCTGAAAGTGATACGATGTGCAGTAAAGACCAGTGACTGGCAAAACCAAGCTGAGACAGATGTGCGCTCAGTGTTCTTATGACATGTTGCTACATCTTTAAATGAAGCCAGGTTTCCTTTATACTTTGTCATTTTATTAAAAACAGGCACTTGGGCTTTGGAACAAAGACAAGTTAAAAAATAAAAATTTCTTTTCTACAAAGGCTCTCTATAAATATAAATCCTTATTTTCTATAAATCCTTATTTTCTATTGTCTTTACTCCATTATTAACATTAATTTTTAAAATCCTACCAGAAACTTAAAACACCAGAACTCAGTTTTATCAAGAATGTTTTCCATCTGCTGGTCAAATTATTCTGATAGTTATACATAAATTCAGTCAGTCAATCAGAAATCAGAGAGACTTTTTTCTTTTATTTTATTTCAAATAATATACAAGAATATTATAGTGTGCAAAATTGAGGGGCAACATGTTGAAGTGTAATGAACTGAAATCAATTTTACAGCTGTGATTCCTAACCAAAAATACCACTTGGTAAGTAACATGAGAAGCCATGATTGTAGCTCAGAGCAAAAGCAGCTGTCCTGCCCAAGTCCTTGCTCTAGTTTAGAAGCTGAAGGGAAGTAAAGTGCAAGTGTTGCACTGCAGTAAGTGCAAAGTCGGCCCCCACCATAGAGATAGGATGACAAAATAGATGTCAGCTATGTGGCTGAGGATAGAGAACACATTAAAATACAATGGTGTCAACTGTTAACAGCACCATTACAGTGACTATCCCAATGCTATTAACCTACTGCACCTTGGTCAGGTTTGGCCCCCACTGGAAATCGTGGAGAAGTGCTGCCCCCTGGTGCATCCACTCAGCACATGCCCGTGGTAACTGAAGCAGGTGGCTCTTTTAGCTAGGACAATGACACCATCTACCTGCCATGTTATGTTGTCTCTTGGCACTGGCCAGACTAGAAGCGACTGTGTTTGGCACAGATGCTGGGCCATGTGATGGCTACTCATGNAAAGGCCAGCTTCTGCTTCATTCCTGATATCGTGGGTACAATACAGATTAATAAGCAGTAAGGAGCTGATGTATAAACAGCAGTTACATATTTTTTAATTCCCCTTCGTACAATTTAAAATAAAACATGTATACACATCTTTCTTTCTACTGTACTTTAGCACCACAGGGTATCAATTTTCAAGCCTATATTACCTGATAGACATATATGAAGTTTGGAAGGAAAATAAGGCAATTTGGTTTACAATGTTGATAGTTGTAGCTTACTTAATGCTCTAATGGAGAAAGCAAATCCTCACTCATTAAATCATTTCAGGACTCAATGCTATCAGTATCTTATGGTCACGCAAATTCAGGACAAACAGTGAGACCAAGGTCTTCCAGGCTTTTCCATCCAGAGTCAGTACTTAGGCAGATACAGACTTAAAAACACAAGCATCAGGTTCAATGTTGTTGAGAGCCCTGTGGAAATAAAACAGGAAATGCTTACAAAAACAATGCATGCTAACCCTGTACGGTAAGCTCAGATGTTCATAAATTTACTGTAAAGATTTAAGTTTCCTCATAGCTCATGTATCTGGAAAATTTATACAAATGTTAAGAGCAGCATGCACAGAAAACTAAAACAGGTAATGTCCCATCTTAAGTTCCAAAACAATGTGGAGAAATTGCAGGAAGTGGATATGTGACTCAGTTGGTAGAGGCCTTCCCTACCAAGCACAAAGTCTTGGGTTCAAACCCCAGCACTACATAAACCTGTGCATCCAAAGCTTGACTTCACTATGCATGGCTGCACTCACACAAACATGTACACACATACACAGAAAACCTGGGTGTTATGTGCCTGTAATCCCTAAATTAAGGGGTTGAAAGCAGGGGGATCACAAGTTGCATAACATTCTTGGGTACAAAAGCAAGTTTGAGGCCAGCCCAGGCTACGTGAAACCGTGACACACACACCAAAAAAGCACAAAGCAAACTTCTACATTATAGTTCAACTACTTTTGGCAGCTGACTACTTTATAATAAATCCTTGGGCCGTTTACCCTACAAATGAACAAGACTAGAACACCCTCACCAAGCCTCTTCTGTTAACTACTCATCATTTCACTACAACATGAGCTCATTCTATTCTATCGTATGCATTTTCTTGGTAAATAATCTAAAAACTGAACATAAAGGATGTGAATTAACAGTTATAGTAATGGAGTCTATTGACCAAGATAGCAGTGTGAAACTTATTTTCCACCATTCTTATTTCTTCCGATTACTAATCTAGCAGTTTTTGCCAATGTCAGAATCTGCATACATGTTACTACTTACTGAATGAGTCTGAGGGAAGACAACCAAGAACTATTTTCTACTGAAATGTTAATGATTGAGTTAATGGTCTCAGTTTTTTTTTTTTCTTTTTTTCGGTCTTTGAGACAAGGTTTCTCTATGTATCTGTGGCTGTCCTAGAACTCGCTCTGTAGACCAGGCTGGCCTTGAACTCATAGAAACCTACCTGCCTCTGACTCCTTGAATATTGGGATTAAAGGTGTGCACCACCACTGCCTGGCCTGGTGTCCATCTTTTAACCAAATTAGAAATACTATATTTCCAAACTATCTTCCACCTCAGCACTTAGGATATTCTTAAGCTGGCTTGAGAGATTTCTGCTTGCCATTAAGTGGTTCTTGATGATTTAAAAACAAAAACGAAAAAGGCAGAGTTTGCTGCTGCTATGTTCTGCAAACATTGCTAGGTTTGCAGTATAATAATGGTGAGGTATCTTTAAAGGCTCTGACGTGCCAACATGCACACAGCACCACGTTAAAGCACTATTGCTAACGTACTGAATTGGTTCTTTTCCTTTTCCAACAGTCAGGATTTAAACGCTTCTGTTCTTCAGCCAAAGCCTTTGCTTCTAATGTGTACATCCTCCTTTCCTCGTTCTTCATTTTTTTCCACCTGTCACCAAGGATCACGCTAATGGCTCTGCAAAGTAAATATTAACAAAATGTAAGCTTTTCACACATGTGTACCAACTGCTGCTACTTCAGCCCAAAATGCAAAAAAAAAAAAAACAAAAAAAACAGAGAAGCGCTATCACAGTCATTTCAGCAAAGCCTGTCAACATTTATCAGAATCTTGGGTGTATAGTGCCAGTATTAGTATTTGTTCCAAGACATCCAAAATGGCTAAATACTGGCTATTTCCCAAGAAAAATTCAGTATCAGCAGCATAAGGCAGTGAACTTGTATTAAGAACTTATTTTGTGCGCATAGCTACTCAAAACTATCATGGTTATGATAAAAGCTTTTTCTCCACACAAATGTAAGCCAAGTGAGAAAGACTTCTTTCCTTAGTTTATTTCTGAATAAAAAAAGTACTTGAAGTCTGATTTGTACTCAGCACATGAGACACTGGAGTTAAATTCAAGAGTAAGAGGAAGGCAGGCTGACATTTTCCTATTTTTCCTAGTCATTCTGATACCAAAGCTATTAAAGTAATCTCATCCAAAATATATGAGTATCAATCACTTCCTTCTATGAATAACCTTTAGCCGTTTCATGGCACTCACACAAGAGAATCCTGGGGTAACTGCAGTCTATAAACAATCTCTGTACTAAGATGCTACACTAATGCTTCAGGAGTAAGCACAGGAGCCCTACTACTGAAACACACAGTCAATGNATTTGTCTTGTCAAATCCAGTATGTAAAAGCAACTGAGCATGCTGTATTTTATTTAAAACCAACTTATATGAAATAGGCACATACCCGTCTCAGTCTCTCAAAGTTAGAATGTTTTAGGGTGTTAGTTTCCTCTTAAGTTAAAGTATGATGGGTAGTGTAACACACAATGCTGAACACTAGAATCCCTCCTTTCACAATTTCACTATTTTCCAGCCCAACCAATGTTTATGCCAATTGGCTAAGTATCTCTCTAACCTATTTATTTTAGTGTACATTCTGCCCCTAAATAAGAACTTCTTTATTCATGGAATAAAGATCTACCTCTATAGAAGAAAAAATCCAAAATATTTTTTTTCAGTCATCCTTTCTTATTAGATGACTACTGATACATCAATCACATGGTAACAATACTGAAATGCAAAGCAAAGTAAGAGTTATGAGCCACCTGGGAGATATCTTTGATAAAGAGATCCTAAAATAGAAAAAAAAAATGAAAATAGATGTCTACTCTTAGCAAGTCCTTTCCTCTAGAATTGAACTATCAGCACTCGGCTGTTAGGCTTGTTAATCAGTACAAGGACACAAGTACTATTTCTAATAAGCAAGTAGCAGACAGGTATAAAAAGAACACACCCTGCACCTGTCAGGAAGTCTCCCAGATGGCCATCACAGAAAAGGG
>LZPO01066276.1:478946-489588 GCA_001675575.1 Neotoma lepida
GAGGGAGAGGGAGGGGGAGAGGGAGAGAGGGAGGGAGAGGAGGGAGAGGGAGAGGAAGAGGTTCTCACATTACAGATTTACTAGAGGACAGACTGAGTTCAGAGTGCTCTCTACAACAAGATGCCTGGGTGCCACTGGTACTATCGTCAGATGCTATGAGGAGGAAGAGCACTTACACTGCTGGCAAGAGTCAGAAGGACTTGGGAATTGGGATATTGCCNCTGTACACACTAAGGGAAAATAATGTCAGGAAGTCAGGGATAATCCAATGTAGCAAATGTTGCAGATTTCAAACTACAAGACAATTTTTGTAAAGTAGGAGAAGCCAAAGACTGCACACCTTACTAAATAAAGAGTAACATTAAGATGAGGACACTATACTCAAGACAGCCAAATTAAGACTTTTTCTCAAGAAAGTCAACAGGAGAGATAGTAGGCTCCAAAAAGGAATTTCAATCAGTACATTTTATATTCTCCCATATTTATTTATTTTATTTAGCTTGCAGTAGAGATGAAGAAATTATAAGTTTTAAAAGTAAAATGTGTTGCTGGGTGGTGGTGGTGCACGCCTTTAATCACAGCACTCAGAAGGCAGAGGCAGGCAAATCTCTGAGTTCGAGGCCAACCTGGTCTACAGAGTGAGTTCCAAGGGAGCCAGGGATATACAGAAAAACCCAGTCTCAAAAAACAACAGCAAAACAAACAAAGTAAAATGTATCAACAAATATTTATCCTAATGTTGTTCACTACCGTTTCTATTCATCAATAAAGAAAATGATAGTTTGCTGCCGTCATTTAAAAACTAACAACAAACTCCCAATTAACTACAGAGAAAATTAATTGTATTATACACCTGAGAACTTGAGGTCTTAATTAGTTTACTATTGTTTAATGCCAGTTTAGTTTTCCAGAACATAAGCATTTAGAGCATAAAGCTGCTAAGCAACAGAGACTACCCCATCTGAGAAGCTAACTGGGATGTGCTTCACAGGCCCCCTCTCTAGGGACTGAGCTCGCAGAGCGCAGGGTGCCATTTAAACAGGAATACAAGCAAAGGGTTTCCTGTAGGTAACCCTGAAGTTTGACTGGTTTTGAAATTCTTTAGAAGGGTTTGAAATGAATGAACCTTGTGAGGGCCCATCTGAATCTCTTCCTCATTATCACAGCCTTCAGCTCTAGCAAAGTCTTCAACATCTTGCCATTCCTTATTGCTTTCCTTATGGAAGCACAGTCGTGTCCCTAGAGTTGATTAGAAAGAAGATATCAGATAATGTGACTAGTGAGTGTCTCACCCAAGGCAGCTGCACAACAGTTAAGTATTTCTTTACCTTTCAGAAAACAGTGCCAAACAGTTGCCGGCCAGGAATTGCACCAGCCCAGGTCATCATCGTCTGACAGGGAGGACATGCAGAAAATGCCAGACTCAGACTCACTGTTTGCCTGTACAGAGAAACAGAAACCTCTATTTTGTTATTTGTTAAAAGAGTTTTTCATACCTATTTTTAACTCAAGCTTTCAAATAACTTAATTGTAAGCTTAAGGAAAATATGTTTTCAATACTGAAGGGTTTTTTTTTTTTGAAGTTTTAGTTAAATACTGTCATTAGTTAACAAACTTTTTTTTTAATAAATCTTTATTTATTATGTATACAGTGTTCTGCCTGCATGTGTGCTTGGACGCAAGAAGAGGACACCAGATCAGATGGTTGTGAGCCACCACGTGGGTACTGGGAATTGAACTCAGGACCTCTAGGAAGAGCAGCCAGTGCTCTTAACTTCTGAGCCATCTCTCCAGCCCTGTAACAAACTTTCTTAACACAAGAAGTAAATACAAAATCAAATGCATATAGTTAATAAAAAATGAAATATTTTTGTCCATCTGTATATATCTCAAAAAGAATTTCTTAGATGGGGAAAAGGTAATGTTTTTCAACTACTATATAAACTTGGTAGAAATTTAACGCCATGAAGAAACTTACCCTTTCATGTCTTACTGCTGTTTCTTCCTTCCAGTGGTCATGAGGGAAGGCTGGCCTGCTCTTTGAAGAAGAGGACACTGGTGGTGGGCGTGCATAGGAATGTAAACTTTTGCTAGTAGCTATGATGTGTACAGGAGATGATCTAAAATAAAGCAGCAGTTTTTACTGTACAGTGTAGGCCCTTAGAGAATATCTTTTCTCTTGATAACAACATAGTACCAACAATTATCCATGAGGAGTAAAGACAGCAAGATTGCATTGCAATAATGTGCTGTGCCTTGAACTTATCATAAATCCTCTTCACATACAAATTTACTAAGAGATGCTAAAGTGCTATTATCACATATTCATTACATTCTTTTACAACTTTTTAAAATTCAGACAGCTCTATAGTCCAAACTGGCCAGGAACTCAGGTTTCTCCTGCCCCAAGGACAGGGATAGCAGGCATGTACCATACATGATTCCCATCTCTTGTATCCCAACACAGATAAATGTGCATATTATCATGAAGGAAATATCCATCCCTTTCTTCCACTCAGCATGTAATTATAAGCTTAACTGGAACAATGCTAAACTGTCCAACAGCCATGCATCACTGGGCAGAATGACTTGCCTTAAGCAAAAATACTAATAGAAAACAGCCTAGCTGTCACTTCTTGTAAGGCAACACTATTTCTTGTATTCTAAGATAGTCCAGTCCCTTTCCTACAAGGATCACCTTGATCCCTTCTCCTTCCTTTCCCATGGTAAAGTCTCTACTGAGCAGTGCTCTTTCAACTACATAGGGCTCCCAAGAACATACTAAGATTCTCCCCTCATAACCAGTACTACAGGACACTTCAGACATCCAACCCTCAACAACTAAAATACTTAACACTCCATAAGCACTACACCAATATCCACTAACAATAAGGGAAAGCAGAGAAGCAGAGCACAGCTGTGATGAGCAGCACAGAAAATGCCTCTGAGATAAAATGACATCCCCAGGGAGACAGTCTCTTACTTCTTTCTTTACTCTCATTTTCTTCTGGAGGGTTTACTTACTCCCCATCAGCTTCCCTTACCCCTTTTCTTTGCAGTACCAGATACACCTCAGGTTTTAATCCTGCACATGCCCAGTAAGCACTGTTCTACAGAGCTGTGACCCCTAGTCCTTCTATAAACTATAACATCAATGTGAAGATGAAAACTGCCATCTTCTAACTCTAGTTAGAGGGAGGGGCAACATTTAAATCAGGGTTTGCTTTTCTAAAACCACATGATTATAGTTAAGGGGCTGGGATGCAGCTTATTAGTAAAGTTCTTTCCTAGCATGCAAAATGTCCTAGGTTAAACAGATTACTGTGGAAAGTAGGGATACCAAGGAAATGATACACTTAAAGGAAAGATTTCTTCCCTATGGAAACTGACACAATTTAACTGAACTGAACTGCTCTACCAAAACCAGTATCCTGCAAATAGAAGAGCAGAATACCTTAATAGGATGCAGGGCAACTATGCTATGGCCAAGTATTCTACAACTTGGAACTATACCCAAGTTAGAGTTTCTCCTACTTACCTAGTAAATTCTAGTCTAATTCTTACCAACAGAGTGAAGATGGGGCATTTCTACAAACTATATTTAGTGAAATGATACCCACTAAAGTCTCCCTAGGAATATCAGCTAGCATTTTCCATAGTTTCACTACAGATTCACCCATTTTCTTAAACTTTGGACTTGATATATGAAGTGATTTTTATTATTGGAAGTCTAAGATTTTTAAATTTATTTTTAGATTTATTCCCATTATATGTATGAGTAATTTGCTTGCATGTCCATCTGTATACCATGTGCATGCCTGGTGCCTGAGGAGGTCAGAAGATGGCATCAGATCCTCTGGAACTGGAATTACAGAGGGATGATTGTAAACTATGGCACATGTGGGTGCTGGGAATCAAACCGAGGTCCTCTAAAGAACAAGTGCTCTTAATCACNGAGCCACATCTCTAGCCCCCACTTTAAGATCAACAAACCTTAGAACTGACAAAGATAAACAAGGTTACACACACTGTGGGAAAATATAGCAAATGTACAGTTGATAAAAGTTTAAAATACGGTATTTAACTATAGTTCTTTAAATAAATACAATTTTTATTTCTCNAAGTAAAACTTTATAAAAATGTATTCCTTAGACTAATTTTTTGAAAAACTTTATAAAAATGTATTCCTTAGACTAATTTTTTGATTTGTAAACACAAATATTTTTAGGCTATTTTTTCTCATACATTGTTATCTAATTCTCAAAGCAATGAAATCATCTTTGATCATTACATGGATGTTAATTCCACCCCCTTTAAATGTTAAATTAACCATCCATTAGATAGCTAATACCATTATTATAAAATTGGAAGATTTTAAAATAATAGCCTTTTGAAATTAAGTTTAAATTTCTTCTTCATTCCTGAGTGTGTGTGCACTTGCATGAAAACCAGCGTGTCTGCAAGCTCCTTTACCCACTGAGCCCACTTGCCAGTCCTAATGGCACAAGTTCACACTGCAAACATGATCAGTGTTCCTACCTGTTATAGAATGAACACTGCATCAGTGGACTTTGGGGACTAGTGGCAATGTTTGCTAATTCTGTCAGCCAGTCCACCTCATCTTCACGGTGAGCATTTTCTGATATGTCTGAGGTATTCTGGCTCCAAGATGGTCTTGGATAGTCTTGATGAGATACATCTGAACTTAGCTGGTATATGGCAGATTGGGTAGGATCACTCTGAACAGCCTGAAGTTCAGGAAGGTCATCTGGAAACAAATACAAGGTTATTTTTTTTAAATATTAATATAATGATACTACAGTAACTTCAGTTAGGAATATACAAATTCAACTAATTTTTGAGGAAAAATAAATTCAAAATTAAATTCAGTGATTTCTTGACAGAAACAATTTCAAATTAAAAAAAAAAAATACCTGTACATGTGGATCTAGGGAGTCTGAGGGAAAATAACTCAATGGATGTGAATATGGTAATGGTTCACTACTTAAACCATGCAATAACCATGTGATAACAAGAGGTCAGAGCCTGAAAAAACAAGGTTCAGTTAGTTTTCTTACCTCACCTAGGAATGATTTATATACAGTGACATGTTCCTATATTAACAGATTAATAAAGAAAGGAGCATTTAATGTGTACATATAGTGATGCATAAACTTTACTAACCTGTTAAAAACAAGTATATTTGAAACCAACTTCTAAAGATGAGCCCAGAGATTGTACGATCAAGTTTTAGGTAGTAACACAACACACATCTTATGTTAATTTCTGTGAGTTGGGCATGGTGGTACATGCTTGAAATCCCAACATCTAGGAGGTTGAGACTGGTGGACTCCAAGTTTGAGAACAACCTGGGCCACACAGCAAGACCTTGACTCAAAACAACAAAGAAACAAATGGAATGGATTCTCTAAGTCTTTTTCAGTTTCTGGTTTAGTCAGAGCTGCTAGTGCAGGCTGTAAACCAGCATCTGGGAAGCTAATACAGGAAGACTGTGGTTGAGTTCAATGCCAGCCTGAACAACACAGTGAGACCCTAGATCAAAGCAACATAAAATGGGAATTTTCAATTCAGTTATATTTAGTGGTATTCTTTTCCTAATGCATTTCCCAAAGGTAGATCACAAAACCTAGCTCTTCAAAGAAAAAACTAGGAAACTACCCCAAAATATGAAATTCTTTAAAAGACGGGGGTGGGGTGGGGGTGGTCCTCATATGCCCTTTTAAAAACAAACAACAGCCAGGCGTGGTGTCGCACTCCTTTAATCCCAGCACTCAGGAGACAGAGTCAGGTGGATCTCTGTGAGTTTGAGGCCAGCCTGGTCTACCTAGCAAGTTCTAAGACAGCCCAAGCTACATAACAGAGACCCCCGTCTCAGAAAACAAAACACAAAAGACAAAACAAACAAAAAACAGAAATCCCCTCTATAAAGCACTCACATACACACACCCTACAGACGTGCAGAGTCCCTTAAATATGCAAATCAGTTAAACACTTCTGGGGGCTAGAGAGATAGTTCAGCAGTTAAGAGTACTTCCAGAAGACCTAGGTTCAATTCTAAGCATCCACATAAAGGCTAAGAACTGTCTGTAATTTCAGGCCCAAAGGATCTAATACCCTCTTCTGGCTTCTGTAGGCACCAGAACATATGTGGAACATGGAGATACATTCTTTTTTTGTTCTTCAAGACATTCTTTTTTTGTTCTTCAAGACAGAGTTTCTCTGTGTAGTCCTGGCAGTCCTGGAACTCACTCTGTAGACCAGGCTGGCTTCGAATTCAGAGATTCGCCAACCTCTGCCTCCCAAGTGCTGGGATTAAAGGCATGCGCCACCAACACCTGGCTCACAGAGATACATTTAGGCAAAACAGCCAATACACGTAGGTTAAAAATTAAAAAAAATCTTTTGAAATTACTTACAAATGTCACTAATGAAAGTAAACTGAGCTAAGAAAACTCATTTCTTTCTTTTTCATTCTCTTTTTTTTTTTCTGTAGTTTTTGAGACAGGGTCTCACTATGCCAAGTCTTGCTGTCCTGGAACTCACTTTGTAGACCAGGCTGGCCTTGAACCCACAGAGATCCACCTGCCTCTGCCTCCCCAGTGCTGGGATTAAAGGCGTGCACCACCACCGCCCTACCAAAAATGTGTTTCTTTATAGTTGTGTCATCACCTCTCTTAGATCCTCTACTGAAAACATAGAACTTAATCTCAATGACAAGTATTCTGTAACATTCCTCTGTGAACACTAATTATCTTGCTCTAAAGATATGTAGTAGTGACTACTTATGTTTTTAATGATGTTATGTTTTCTTTCCACATGACAATGGAGAATACAAAAAAGTATCCAATACTTCACTAAGAAAAAAAAAAAAACCTCAAACACAAAAACTTCTCCTACTCAACTGAGTATCTCCATAAAGGCCTATATGCAGGCAAATATTCCAGAGCAGACCTCTAAAACTAAAGTATCTTAGTTAAAAGTACTAACTCAAGTTATCCCTTCATTCTTAACACTAACTACACAGTATCCATTTCATTGAACAAATGAGGTATAAAGCACACCAATCCTTAGGCTATTGTAACTATATCTCTTACCTGTCAACACCCTGCCTTTAAATGAACCATTTCTTTATTACGAATGATTTCTGTTTTTCAGATTCAAAAAAATTAAAAAGCCACAGATAGGCGGGGCAAGCCCTGGCCTCACTTCCTCTGGACATGTAGGATGATGATGGACAATTAACCACTGCCAAAAGCGTTGCTCCTTGCTCAATAGTAATCACTACTCAAAAAGTATTAGGATCCAGAAATATGTGGCACTTGAAATTACACATTATGTCCTGAGACTTTCAAATTCCCAAGCATCACCACAATATCATCATTTGTAAAGCCAAGAGGTGATCATGAGCCATGCCCTCTCAGTTTCTATAAACATATTACAGGAAGACAAAGGCATGGTGAAAAGCTGAAAAGCAAGCCAAAGGCGCTCATTAACTCTGCTCCAGAACAGCAGTTTACAAGCAGTATGATTTAAAATCATTACTCAATAAACCTTGACATTCTACAAACATCTCTCTGGAGTGGCTCATCAGCAATGATCACTACAAATGTTTGATGCGTACTGTCACTTCTGTATCATACCAACCAATCAACTATGGTGAGCTCAATGGGAAGGTACCAAGTCACACGGCAGGGTTTTCAAAGCCAAAGTATGTACTAGTCTGATCTTAGTGCACAAAATAAAACTATTTACCTCAATAAATCTCTTTGAGTACCTAAGTAGCTCACACTGTTTTCAGCTATATTTTAAAACAGGGGACCTCTTCCATAAGGTTGGGGGAGGGTGCATTACTAGGCCTGCTGCACAGTATGAGGACCCGAGTTTGGATCTTTAAAAGCCAGATAGCAGGCCAGGACCTATCTGTAACTGAAGGTATCTGGGGTGGTGAGATAAGAGGATTCGGGGGTTCTTTCTGGAACGCCAGTCTAGATGAACTATGTCCTCTAAATTCACTGAGGAAACAAAGAGTAAGGTGGGACTCGACAGAGGAAGCCATCTGACATAGACCCCTGCCTCCACAGCACACACATTGGCCGGGTATGCACCACATATACACTAAAAAGAAAAGCATTAAAAAAAGAAAGTTAAAAATTCCTATTATACAAGCTCTTCCCACAGTTTTTTAGGTAGACAAGACAGAGAAGCTGATTAAATATGGCAATTAATCTGAATCTTAGTAAGATTCTTAAATAAGTTTGAATTTTGTTTACCAAGCTCCATGTGCTCATCGCAGGAGTTGTATCCTGGAGAAGATGGCAAATTCTCATTACACTGCAGCAACTCCAATGAGTCATTCATTCCTGAAGCTCTCTTGTCCATCACCAGCAGGAGTTTCTGTACTGCATTAGGCATCTGATTTGTCTTCACTTCCCACACCATGTTATGGTGCTCCGACTTGAAATGAAAGGAGGACAGTGTCAAGTCACATTAGTGAGGGAGACAGCACCATGCTGCATTTCAACTTACTCATACACTGCATTTGGATTATCCTCAACCCCTCCAGGACAACTCCACAACTGTGTGCTCAACACTAAATCATACATAAACCTCAAAGTACTAACACTGTTAATTCAGAATTTTCTCACCACTAACGGCACAATTATGTTTTCATTTTTCTGAACTAGTAACTTCTTTCAGATGCAAATACTAAGACTAACAATTCCTTTTTCAGCTGTGTTCAAAATCAAAAGAAAATAGAGCCCAACCAACTTTCCTTAAGTAAAACGACTAAAGGAGCTAGGTGGGGGTGGTGGCATACTTCTTTAATTCCAGAACTCAGTGGGCAGAGGCAGGCAGATTTCTCTGAGTTCAAGGTCAGTCTGGTCTACACAGCAAATTCCAGGCCAACCAAGTATACCTAGTGAGACCCCATCAAAAAAAATAAATAAATGAAAACAAAAACAACAACAACAACAACAACAACAAAAAACCAAACAAATGAACAAACAAACAAAAACCCCTAGAGGAATGAATAATTCATTTCTTCTGTTTTTAAAGACTTTCCATTTACTGCTCAATAATACTTAACATACTTAATACTCAACATACTTAAAATTATACTTAAAATTATACTCTCTATGAACATTTAAGTATTTCTGAATCTTATGATGCTTATATTACATTATACTTTTCATGAAAATTAAAACGTTATTATATTTTCTTCAAAAGATTTGGGACCTAGCATGAGAAAAAGATGTGTCATTCTAAGCCAGGCATGGTGGCACAAACCTTTTGCTTCAGCACTCAGGAGGCAGAGGCAGGTGGATCTGAGTTCAAGGCCAGCCTGGTCTACAGAACAGCCACAGATACACAGAGGAGCCTTGTCTCAAGGGGAAAAAAGGGGGGTCATTCTATATTAACTATTATTCCCAGAAAGATTAAAAGGGAAAAAAAAACTAGTGTAAATTTAGCTAAACAATTCATAAAACTACCTTCAAATCAAATCGGTGCCACTCAAAATTCCCTTTCAGAGAAACTCAAATTTTTGAATCACATTGGAGATAAAGATTTCAGCTTTAATTCCCAGCTAACTTCTTTTATAGAGATTCTTTGTGAAAGCCTTGGTCAAGTTATCACAAGGAAGAGGGCTAACACAGCATTTCTTAGCAAAGTCTTAATGTGATTATCCCTGTCACACTCTCAGCCTTGGCAACAGTTACATACTAACATAATGACAACCAAGTCAGACTTCCTGACTTCTCAGGCTCTATTCCTAATTTTTTTTTGAAAATTCTAAGAAACACACAACAAATCATGATTTTTCAACAATCTATAGTTCTTTCCCTCAATATAGTTTGATTCCTGAAAGGCACAGTGAAAGGAGAGAGCTGACTCCAAGAAGTTGTCCTGTGATCTCTAGAGCACACCTCAGTATACGTGCATATGACAGAAATCAATGTTTTAAAAAAATGACCTTTGCCTGGGCACTACTTTAGAGGCTTACTCCTATCAACTGAAGACATGGTTTTGTGTGGCAGAAGGACCCTCCAATTCAAGAAATATGGCTTTTGATTCCAGTTTGATTATTTCACTTCATGAACCAAGTGACTAAACTTGTGGCTCAGTATCAAATCATGTTTACAAAACCTGCCCCACTTTCTCTCTGTAAGTCTTTAAGATGAATGAAAAAAGTTTAAAAAATGTAAAGTAAGTTTTTAAGCCCCAGACTGTGAGGCAATAAAAGCATGCTGTGGGGGTTCTTAATGTCCTAAATAAAACAGTCACTGAAAGCAAATAACTATACAGCTATCCAGGTTGGGCAATTTCTTTGTGGAAGATCTGACAAGCTTTCCAAATACACTTTTGAACAGTGATGTCTCATGCTATTATTTAGGGTATGAACAGTTTATCTAAGTCTGAGGCATGCTGTGGAATAATCCTGTACACTATGAAAATGGGTTGGTCTCATTGTTAATAAAAAGCCAATTGGTTGGTAGCCAGGCAGGAAGTATAGGTGGAACAACCAAACTAGGAGAATTCTGGAAAGAGGAAGGCAGAGTCAGGAGTCGCCAGCCAGACACAGAGGAAGCAAGATGACAAGGCAAAACTGAGAAAATGTACC
>LZPO01066276.1:504634-517512 GCA_001675575.1 Neotoma lepida
AGAATGAATTCCCAAATAGTAAGATTCCTCATTGGTGATTTAATAATGACATCCACAAGCCAAATTTGAGCTGTTTTAATTAGAAAGTTTTACACATAAATTCCCCAGTTAGTCACATTTATTTGGTTATTCTAAATGACCAAAATAATGTGCAACATACCACAATAGTTAAAAATTTAACCAGTAGTTAAAAATCTTACAGAGACCTACAGTCATGCAAAACTGTACTTTCTTACTGCTATATGCCACGGAGTTACAACTTCCNTGGGCCATATCTCATGATTTTTGTTACATTTATACACCAGACAAGCCATAATAAAGAAAACAATGCTTAAAACATTTATTATAAAAGTGTGCTTTATTGTAAGGAAATTTTAAATATAACCGACAATACTGAAAAATAACGTAACTGGCATTTATAGCCTTGGTTGGAGTTCTTTGACAGGCATTTGTTTACTGTTTCATGAACGTACAATCAGCTTATGCAATGCAACAGAAGAGAACTTGGAAAAATGAATAAAGAACAGAGAGTGATGAACCAGGAATTTGGGTGGCTTTTCTCTTGTTTTTCTGGTTTTGGAATTTTTCTTGTTTAACACATGGCTTTTGAAAACATGTTACCTTCATGTAGAGAGAGCTCTTTTTCCTACAGACAGATTTTGCAAAAATAGTATTTTAAAACATGAATAAAGCTATAGTTTACATACTTTAACTTGTTTATGCATTAACCAATTAACATTCTAGCCATGTTTTTATGTACAAGTAGGACTATAAACATTCCCTTATAAGATCACAACAGCCATAGATGAATTTCACATATATAGATCCTCTGTTCCTTAGAACATGTTTCCCAAATTGAAATTACCCATTTAAAGGTGAATAACTGGTGAGAATCAGTCTCTAGACATTTGGTCATGGGGCCTGAAAGTCATGTAAAAGTATATTGCTTTGGTTGTACATAACAATTCATCGTTATCTGGCATAAAAATAAGTATATAAGTGACCAAAGAAAATGTAATAAAATTTTGTACTTTGTGTACTTTTAACTCTGAGTTGACTTTAAAGCTAAGGACAAGGCCTAATGATATGTAGTACAGACAGAAATTCCATTAATCATTATGTATGGCTTTGCTTATACACAAACTTATTTCCACCACTGTAGTAGCGTTTTTGAGGGTTGGAAAAGACAAAAAACACTTGATTGGCTGCTGATCAATGAGCTTGCTGGTTGGTGACAAGAACAGAAGGAAAAAAAAAACAAAAACATGGCCATGGGCACAGACACATGCACAGGGCTGCAGTATTCAGATCATAAAGTGCAAAGCAATATCCTGTGGGCATGTAGATAAGAATCCCAAGTGATTTTTTCATAGGAAAGTTTTCTTTTTTCTAAATATAAAATTCAGAACTTTTAGAGGACAAAACAATGTCAGATTAAGTTTAAATAGCTTTAAAAAATCTTTGTCAAATTAAATGTCAAAATGCAATTTATAAAGAACACAGGGGTTGCAAAATAAAAAAGGATGAGAAATGCATTTATGGGCTGGGCGGTGGTGGCACACACCTTTAATCCCATCACTCAAGAGACAGAGGCAGGCGAGATCTCTGTTAGTTCGAGGCCAGCCTGGTCTACAGAGTGAGTTCCAGGACAGCCAGGGCTGCATAGAGAAACCCTGTCTCGAGGGGAAAAAAAAAGGAAGAAAGATGCATTTATGCTTTCATCTTAAAAGATTCTTTGCCCAATTATAATGACTAAAGTTGTCAAACCTCAAAAGCCACTCAATTACATAGGCTACTCACTGACATTTGTCAAAGAAGTTGAAATGTACTTTATTGCAAAAATATAAAAAATTTTTAAATTGTATATGATGTTTCATACCATTTCACCAATAGGCCAAGGCTAACACACAACTTATCAAGCCAGAAAATGAAATGATTGACATTTTACTGTATGATGAATTATAAAAGAATGGGATGCCATGCTAGATCGCATGAGTCACTACCAACTTCCCTCTTAAATGGGATAGTCACTAATTTGATATTTGAATAATCCAAACACATAGATTGGCCTATGATTACATCTTTTAATTATCTTCTTAAACATGTATGCTTTCAATATATTATAACCATTTGAATAAAACTTTCAGTCAAATAATTTTATGGAATAGAAAGTCATTTTTATGAATATGTTGATTTTTTTTAATGAACTACCCATTAGAAAGTGATGTTAAAGCCTATTGACTATCAAATCACTACTGTTTACTGATACATTGTAAATGTTTTTTGTTTAAAAAAGGAAAAACCTGACATCACAAAAACTGCTTGGCACCTACACAAACACATCCTCAGTGGGCTAACCACTACTGCAAACTTCTCACTAATGCTCTTTCTGCTTTGTACTTTTGCCTCATGCAGTGGGCTCAACAATATCCATGTTTGTTCCAAACAGTGCGACTAATTGTTCTTCATAGGTGGCGATGTTCCGTTTCATAATTTCCATGCAAGGTCCCAAAAGTCTTTCAAATGCTTGCACATCCATGGCTAAGAGAAAAGAAAAAAAATAAATTAAAATTACCATTCCTTGCATAACCCAGAAATTCCTAAGCCATTCCTTTCTACTAGGATATTCTACTATGATATTGCAGTTTTGATATATTAACAACACAAGAGAATTTTTAGGTAGATATTATAAAAAATATGAGAAAAAATACAGGTTAAAATGTCCACTTCAAAAAGGAAATAGGACCCTCTCTGGTTACAGTCGGGGATGCTCTGACAGATGACGGACCTGTGACGAAGTTGGTGGGAGGTGCCTGACCCATGCTGAGGAAATGCAGGTCTAACATAGCACGGCCTCAGAGCTTTCAAAAATAAACATAAACCCCGCAAAAGTGGTACAAGAGCGTTTCTTACCCTATTCTCAGAGTGTACAATATGCTGTGAAGATTAATACTCATTTATACCATTGTCTATGCAATTAAAAATCATGATCAACATAATGCTTTTTTTCTGCATCTATCAATATATGCATCACTTTGCTTGTCTGCCTTGTGCATTTTCTTTTTATTTTGCGTTTTTGGTTTTGAGACAGCCTGATTATGCAGTTCACACTGACCCTGAATAAACTGGCCTTGAATTTATGATCATCCCACTTCAGGTACTGGAATTACAGACAGGAGACACCAGACCTGGCTGTCTCATGCATTTTAAAATTGAGGCTATAATATACTGCTTAACAAATCAAAATCTATCTCTCAAATCTGCATAGGTAAAAAAGGTAGGATTTATAAGGCTTTATGGACATTCTTGGATGGTATAGTAAAAATAAAAGTGGCCTGTATGTATTGAGTCATTAAATAGGCAAATGAACTACTTCTCAAAACAAGTAGCCAATAAATACATTAAAAATAGCCATCTGAGAAATGGAGATCACTGCTACATTGAGATTTCCATCTCACCCCAGTCAAAGTAGCTATCATCAAGAAACAACAAAAGTTGGCAAGGCCTCTTGAAGAATGGAAGCCTTGTCCACCGTTGATGAGACTACAGATTAGTGTAGCCACAAGGAAATTGGTATATAAATTCCTTATTAAATAAAACTAGACCCACTATTTTATCCAGGCTCTACTCTCCTAAGCATATGTCTGAAGGAGTCAAAGTCAGCATACAATAGAGATAGCCACCTGCCTGTGTATATTGCAGCACTATTCACAATAGCCAACTTATGGGATCAGCCTAAGTGTCCACCAACAAATGGAAAAAGAAAATGTATATACATAATGCAGTGTTACTCAGCCATAAAGAAAAATAAATTGTAACATTTGCATAAAAATGAACAAAGCTTGGAAAAATCACATTAAGTGAAGCAGACACTATGTTTTTCTTCAGCTGAAGGGTTAAAATCTAAAAAACAACCATGAAAGTGGAAGGGGGCTATTTGAAAAGTAGAATTGGACCAAGAGGGAGAAGGAAAGGGTAATTATGGTGAATATGCAAAGCACATGCTACTCGTGAAAGTGTTATAACTTTATACAAGTAATATGTACTAATTAAAGAAAAATCATATTAAAAGACCTAGTCAGAAAAGGAAAAAGTAAGAATCACCTCTGCATACATATATACACATACAAACTGGACCCAAAGCTCGTAAAACATTTACCAGTGAGTGATTAGATAATTTATCATGTATATAANTTATCATGTATATATTTACCTAATAGAATGTCAAAATTTGATGTATTAGTAAAATTCCTATAGTGGAAAACTCATGCAAATCAAACAAAAAGGAATTACAGTAGTGGAAACCATGGGCAGATGGTGATGGCATGGGTGTGGCCTTAGCTTTTCCTGCATTGTTCTATACCTCCTGTATTCTCCCACTTCCTTTAATATATTTACTACAGAATAAAGTAAGCAGCCTCTCTCACATCACCTTTATTTTACAGTCAACAGCTTTGAGGAGAATCTGTCAGTTTTGTTTTCTCTTTCATCAAAGTATCATTTTACTAATATTGTACTTATTGAAAACGTTTTACAAAGTGACTCTGTAAAGAATTAATACTGAGGAACCTTGCAAATCTTAAAAAAAAAATCACTTAAACTAACTTTTATCTTCTAGAATTGTGAGGAACATGGAGAGGATAATTATTGTTGAATCAATTTTTTTAATGTCATTTATGTTGCTATTTTCTGAACTATGTTTTCATTATTTGAGTGATTTCTCAGACACAAAATCTCTGTAGATACCAACTGAAAGTGGCATTTCTGCCAAGCTCCCTGGTAGAACGAAGCCATAACAAGCTGAATAACAGCAATCGATTATGCTCTGACAGACCTGAACCCTGCCAGGCAGTGGGGGATGGGGGGTGGGGGGGTGAGGTGACTGCAGTTCTCACTGGCATTCCAACTTCCCAGCAGAGCTTAACGATGAACTTCACAAAAAGTGCCCTGTTAGCCTTCTCTTTTGAGGGACACAACGCATGGCATTTTCTTGAGAGATTAAATATAAAACTTGTCAACTGAGAGTTCTTATTTCAATAATTAAAGTAAGTCCAAACCTTGATCATATTTTGTGAGGACTTCAGCACTTGTGAACCCAAAAAAATGTCCCACATGATTTGAGTGCCTAGAGTGCAGACATAGCCAGGCCCACCACTGTGACCCCTACCTAAACATTTGACAGTCCCAATGGCGTGTGCAGACGCTGCTCTTGGTTTGTTAGTGACCAGGGCAAGCTCTCCGAAGTATTGTCCCCGAAAACACCGAGCAATTTCCACGGCACCATTGTCTTCCATGTCTGATTTACCCTGAGAAGGTAATTGAAATGAGTTACATGTAAGTCTAACATCATTAAAAAAATCCATTATTTTCCTTGCTAATATGAGGAATTTTAGGACTGATAAATGTTTACCTTTCTTTTCATAGTAATTTTCACTTCTCCAGATTCCACAATGAAAAAAGAATCTGCCAAATCTCCCTATTAAAATAAAACAAAAATGTAGAGTGAAAATGAAAATTCCATAGCAACCCTGAAATCGTGCCCTGGAAGCCAGCTTACAGATTCCAGTCTGTAAGTGAAGTCATACTGAAGAGGCTATTTCATCTTCTACATTCAGAGGTTATGACTGATAATTATGTAACAACACTTTTATTTGTAAAAACATTTGAAATAATACAGTCTCTACCAGAAATATGGCAAAAAACCTGGGCTAGGAATCTTCCCCTGAATTTTGTGCTGAACTGTATCCACAGAAAGGACAGCATGGCTGGATATCCCAGCAGCACCTTCCATCAGCAGGGCTATGTCAGGACATTATATGCTCTTTGGAAAGCAGCCCACCTAAAGAAACCCACATTAGCACATTAGCACGGTGACCCGCCAGGAGCAACAATGGATGCTGGCTTTGGGATGTCTACAGCCAGTGGACTTCCAGGCTCTGAAAAGACTACTGGACTGAAAAGTCTAGTGCCATGTCTAACTGAAAACCCAGTATTTCTGGGTTTTACACAAACTCTGACTTCTAATGCTGCCTCCTCACATGCTATGAAAGATTTTTGTTTACTGTTTAAGGTCCTTCTGGTGAATCCAGAGAAACATAAATAATCGAAAACCTCTTTGGTACAATTATAAATTTATAAACTTAGCATGAGACGGTATCACAACCAACATACTTAAGGGCCTGACTTTTACCTTTATCTCTAAGACCTCAAACAAAACCACAGATTATATCACAAAAATAAATGTTAGGCCTGGATTTCAAAAATATAGGATAGATATATATTTATAAATGCTCCAAACAGTATGTAATGGCATCTTTAATAAAATTCAGCTATTTATTTATGAAGCCAGGGTATGTAATGGTGTCTTTAATTAACTCAAAATATAGCTAATTATTTATTTATTGCTAGGGATGAACCCAGAGCCCCATACATGCAAACAACACAGTCTACCCTTAAGTTGTACCTCTAGACCCCTTCTTTCATTTTCATATCAAGTTTTTATAAGAGCTTCACACTAAAATATTAAGTTCTATGACTCCTGATAGATCTACCAGCTGCTGGGCAAATGTGCTACAAATGTTGGTAAAACTCTAGTGAACTCTGAGTCAAGCCTGTGAGCTGTGCCAATGTCAGTTTCCTAGTTCTGATTCAGTGAACTAGTGATAAAAGATGGGCTCAGAGCAACTGGGTGGAGAGTCTATGCAAACTCCTAGTACTTTTTGTGCAACTTTTTATAATCTTTTTTTTTTTCAAAATAAAAAAGTTACAAAGAAGCATTTAAGAGCCTGGGGCTNNAGCTCAGTGGTAATGTACATGCTCAGCATGTGTGAAGAGATCCTTGGTTCAACCAACAATCAACCCCCAAATCAACTTAAGCATCTGAAAAGCATGCCAAACTTTGCTACATCCCATTTAACACTTTCTAATTTGATTACACTTTTCCCAATATTTGACAACACACATGTCTGTGTGTATGTGCATGGGGTAGGGGTAGGGACAGAAAGATACTTATTTGNCTTCTAAACAATGGTCTTGTCTTCAAACAGCACTTGAATCTTATTTCACATGTAAAGGAAGAGACAATAATTCAAATAGAATAGTACAGTAGACTGTTGTGATTAAAAAAAAAACCCACAGAATATTCGAAATCCCCTCAAGTCATGTGCACATTTCAATTGTCTACAAAGCCTTCTTTCTAGGAGCTCTTTGGCTGACTGGGGCACTGTACACAATTGGTTTTCCACTGGGATATTAGAAAAGCATGAGGGTTAGGAGATTTTTATTAATGTATTCAATGCTTGGATATGGTGCGATGTGAGCTCTTCTCAGTGACTGGTATCTGGAAGCGGCCTCAGGGGGTCTAGAGAAGAGATGACGCAAAATTCTTGATCATCTGCCAATGGATCTGGATTCTTAGTAATTTCATGGGAGAGCCACCACTTTCCCCCTTTTACATATGACATCTTATTCCTACAACACACGTGAATTTCATGTTACAAATTGTAAAACTACTCAGAAAGTCAGGTAATGGTTTAATGCATATTCATTAGGAGTAAATTATATAAACAAAAACTGGCTGTAAAAGCATTTTTAGTAAGTTGTTTGGTAGAAGTAATATTCATTTAATCCAACATTGCATACTAATTATTAAAACAAAGTTTAACAAGATTTCTAAGACATTCTGGAATGTAACCCTAAACTGACTGACATGGTGTCATACCTGAGCAATGATCTGTTCTCCATCATTATAAACTTTGGTGCCAATCACATCTACCACCTTCAGGCGTTCAGAAACCTATGAAGAAAATATAGTATTAGAAAGAAACAGACTGTAATGGCTGTTCTTGGTTGTCAACTTGACTACATCTGAAATTAACTAACACCCAAATGGCTGAGTACACTTGTGAAGGATTTTTTTTCTTAATTAAATCACTTGAATCACCCTCTCTTAATCCTTTGAAGTGGAAGATCCATCTTTAATCTGGGGCACACCTGCTGCTGCAGCCTATAGAAAGGCCATGGGAGAAGGCAGCTCCCCCTCCCTTTGCCTTCTAGCCCTTGCTTTCCCAGGAAGTCTGTTCCTTCCCTGGCACTAGAGCCCACTTCTTCAGGATTCTGTCACAGACTGAAGACCAGCTGAGACATCCAGCCTCATGGACTGAACAACTACTGGATTCTTAGATTTTTCATTAGTAGGCAGCTATTATTGGACTGGTGGTACCAGAGCCTGTAAGTCATTCTAATAAATCAATCTAGTATGTACTATATATTACATATTCACCATAGGCACATATGTAATATGTTATACATCAGCATATATATGTATTATATAAATTCTCTCTTCCTCTAGAGAACCCTGAATAATACACAGACCAGTTAGGTAACCTTACCTATTTTACATGTTTAAAGAGGTAGCCTATACTGCTAAATAAANGGAACAGTGTTTGCTGTGTGTGGTTGTTACATTAACTGTCGGAATTCTGAAACAGAAAAATTTGTATTTCTAGCTTTTCATAAAATACCAGAAAATTCATAAACTCCCAGCCCAAATTTCCATATGGCAGCAATAAAACTATGGTAGAATGGCAGCTGTTCCCTTAGAGGGAGCACATGTGCCCCAATTTGTTTTTTGTCATGTCACAGGCTTCAATCTGACTGGATTGCCTCCCTGATGCGTTCTACTTGAGGACAGGAGCTGCTGGAGAAGACCAACTGCCTGTACATTCCACAATGTGGCCAAGGTTCTCCCAGGCATAAACCTGCAACCCTAAGTACAAACATCTATTTCCCTATATATAACCACTTTCAAGAGTGTTCAGATATGAGGCTTTATAAAATGGCTAGAAAAAACACTTAACAATGAATTTATGGCAAAGCTGAATTCTTAAGGTAACAATTCTTTTGTAAGTGTCTGCCCTCAAAGATAAGAAACAACTGGCTCATTGAGAATACATTGGGCTAAGAAACGAAGGAGATTCGTGGAGGAACCATGGAGTTGTGCAAGAGGTTGTTCTAGGCAGACAGCAAGTACACAGGTCTGAGGTGAGGGCCGGCTTGTTTGCGCAACAGCAAGAAGCTAGTAAGTGTCCATGGCAGGATAAATGTGGAACAGTTAGAATGTTGTCAGAGGGACACAGACTGGGGGCAGGGCACTGGGCAGGTCCCAGTGGCCTTCAAAGTTATCCTGTCCTGGAAGGGTTGATAACAAAAGACTGGAATGAATGATCTAGGACTCACAGGATCCTGTAGGTGGCTGATGTAAGCCATGCAGAGGTAATGAGGATACAGACAGAAGGTGATACTGGTGGAGGTAATGGAAGATGACTGGGTGTTACAGATATTCTGAAGACAGGATAGAGAAGATTGTCAACACATTGACCACTGGTGGGGAGAAAGCTGAGTGGGTGCTAACTTCTGAGTTTCTGCCCTGAGGCAATAGAATGACAAAGACAATGCCTTCTAAGATGAAGAGGAGAGTAGTGATTTTAATGAGAATGACACCCATAGGTTCCCAGGTGGTGGCACTGTTTGGATAGGATTAGGAAGTGTGACCTTGCTGGAGTGTCACTGGGGGCAGGCAGGCNTTGAGCTTTCCAAAGACTAGGCTATTCTCTGTGTACCTTCTGTGGATCAGAATATAAGTTCTCAGCTGTTCCTGCTGCCATGTCTTGCTCCNTTATCATGGACTCTCAAACTGCAGGCCCAATTTATGAAATACTTCCTTTTATAAATGCCTGGTCAGTGTGTCTTAGCACAGCGATAGAAAAGTAACTAAGACAAAACCAAGAGGAGGATTTGGGGCATCTGGTCCAGGTTAGGATGTGCACAGGTATCTAACAGAAGACGTTAAATAAGTAGTTGACAGTGATGATGATTTTAGGAAGTATTGGCATGTAGATGAGATTTGAAATATGTGTGATTCATATTTCAAATGCTCACATACCAAGTAAGTGTGTGTAGGTGTAGAAGAAACCAAGGCTGAGGAANGCCAGCTTTAAAAGTAGAGAGAAATGGGAACAAGTAGTAAAGATGACCTGGGGTCTGGGGGTGGGGCAGTGAGGACCTTCTATAAAGGGGATAATCAGTAGTTCTTCATGACATTTTGATTTCTTAAGTCTGCTATCAGATAAATGGCATCTATAAATTTGCTATAGATTCTAGATAAGAGCCTTATTTTCAAATAACCAGAATAAAATGTACTTATAGTAGTAAAAGAATAGCAACAAAACCTAATGTCACTATCTGTTCTTTTCATAGGAAAATATGAATAGACTTTAAAATAATAATTATTATTATCATTATCGTCATTACTGTGGGGGTACTATAGCACACACTGTGTGTGGAGATCAGGGGACCCCTTTCCACCTTTATGTGAGAACTGGGGTTCCCTACATGATCAGCCTTTTTATCAGCTGACTATAATCAGTAGTTCTTCATGACATTTTGATTTCTTAAGTCTGCTATCAGATAAATGGCATCTATAAATTTGCTATAGATTCTAGATAACTCACCTCCAGAGACTTGAGGAATGGCAGTGACTCGATAAAGCTTTCATACATCTTTCTCTTTTTGGCATTGTTTTTCACAATTATTCTCCTGAAGGTTACCCTGTCCTAAAGATAGAGTAGCAAATCAAAGGCAGTTAAAATCTGAACAAACAGTTTCATTCACTACAAGGAATACANAATAATTGAAGTAAAAGATTATAGCATGACTTTACTCTCAACAAATTTTATATTGTAATTTCTTTGGGCACAAAATTTAGCATATAAAATTTTTTCTTTATTTTCTTAGAAAAAGAAGCATTCAGCTAGGCAGTGGTGGCACTCATCTTTAATCTCAGATTTGAGGAGGCAGAGGCAGGTGGATCTCTGAGTTCAAGGCCAGCCTGGTCTACAGAACTAAACAGAGAAACCCTGACTCAAAAAAAAAGGAAAGGGAAGAGGGAGGGAGGGAGGAGGGAAGGAGGAAGGGAGGGACAGAGGGAGGAAGGGAGAAGGGAGGAAAGGAGGGAGGGAGGGAGAGAGAGAGAAAAGCATTCATATAGATCACTGGTTCTTAACCTGTGGGTAGTGCCCCTTTGGGGGTTGAATGACCCTTTCACATGGGTTTCATGTATATTGGATACCTTACATATCAGATATTTATATTATGATTCATAACAGTAGAAAAAAATTATAGTTATTAAGTAGCAACAAAAATGATTTTATCATTGGGGGTCACCACAACATGAGGAACTATACTAAAGGGNTGCAGCGTTAAGAAAGTTGAGAACCACTGCTGTATTAAAGGGTCACAGTGGTAGGACGGTTGAGAAGCACTGCTTTAGACATATAGATTGTGACCAGCACATTGGGCTCTATGCCCACTTGGAGGCACTGTCACACTATAAAAAATATATACCAATACCATTCCCTCACTGTAGATGGCAGGATTGCAAAATCAATTAAGTAGACATGACCAGACCTGAGTTTTATAAAAAATAAAGTAGGACAGACAGTCTTGGGAGTACATTTTTTGTAGTATTGTTTTCTTAAGTATTTACTTCAGTCAGACACAGACACAATTAAATGTGATGTTCCTAAGTATACATACACTAAAGTAAAAACTACAAGAAACACTAGTTAAGAAGAAGTCCTCCATAAAGAATTGATAATGTAAGCATTCTTAAAAATACATATTTATGTCAGGTGGTGGTGGCACACACCTTTAATTCCAGCACTCAGGATACAGAGGCAGGTGGATCTCTTGAGTTTGAGTCCAGCCTGGCCTACAGAATGAGTTCCAGGATAGCCAGGGCTATCAAAGGAAACCCTGTCTTGAAAAACCACAAAAACACAACAACAACAACAACAAAAAATACGTATTTATTAGGTTCTTTTTCATATCCACAACATATCAGAATTTTCTTTTTGAAAATGAAGGTACAGAGAAACTATATTCTTGAGTGGGGTCTTAGGCCAGACTTTATCATGTTTACAGTCTAAATTCTTTCATGTTTATATCATCTCAAAAATGCAGAACTTAATTTAGGAATGACAGAAATGTTTACGCATAGCAGCTCAAAAACTATTTTTCTCCAAAAATTTTATGTTGCAAAAATTCTCATAAAGTGTTCTTATTCTTAAGTAAATAGCACCATAATCACATAGTTTGGCATTCATCAGTGAATAATTATACTACTTTAGTAAAATTAAAATTGGGTATTATTTAAGCAATACCTTGCTATGCCAAAATATTATGGCTACAACTCTAACAATGACGGACTAAATGTGTCCCCTTCCTGAAGTCCCAATCCTAAACCTCAGCATGGTGGTATTAGGAGATGAGCCTTAGGTGATTAGGCCATGTGGAGTTGTCATGAATAGAATTAGGTAAATCTCATAAAAGAACCTTGAAAGCTGTTTTGCCCCTTCCACCAAATGAGGACAGAGTAAGAATATGGCCATGTAGGAACTGGTCCTAGACACTAAAAGCTCTTGTGGTTCTCAGCCTCCAAAATAGTGAGACATGAATGCTTGTGCCACCTATGGTGATTTGTGGTAACAGTCAGACAGAATGAGACACTAGGAAATTAAACATCATGTTTCCAAGTTAGTTTATTACTATTTTGATGCCAGCTGTACTCTGGATTTGTACTTTCTAATGTTTTTTTTTTACCTGGGCGAGCAAGATGGCTCACCAGGTAGAGACACTAGCTGCCAAGCCTGATGACCTAAGTTCAATCACCAGGACACAAATGACCTCCACACATACACCCAAATACACACAAAATAAAAAGTAAATGTATGCTGGGTGGTGGTGGTGCANGCTTTTAATCCCAGCACTCAGGAGGCAGAGGCAGGTGGATCTTCGTGAGTTAGAATCCAGCCTGGTCT
>LZPO01066276.1:517793-528978 GCA_001675575.1 Neotoma lepida
TTTTTTATGGACAGACTTTTTTTTTGTTTTTTTCATTAAAACAGAGAAGGCCTGAAAATCATGAATTCTATCTCTCAGGAAGAACTGTCTATGAATGGCCCACCATTCCACACCCACTGTGACTGACAAGTTCAGGAAGCTCAATTCCAAATGCTCATCTCCAGGCAGACACGTGCAGAGTGCTGTGTAGTGAGGCTCTCAGATACAGACCCCTCTGCAATGGGCGCTTCTCTTTACATCTGCACTAACAATCACAGGGCTGCAGGCTGTGCATCTTAAAAGTTTCCTTTCCGACTAACTTTCCCCAGAAGGGACTGCTTATGCAAACTGCCCTTAAAAAGCAAGTTTGAATACAATGAAAGTACGTTACTATAATTTTTAAGGATATTGCATTTATACATGAATCAGAAATTACCCTTTTATGAATGTTACTAACATGTATAGGCTACCAAAACAAAAATCTCTGAAAATGTTTCTTAAATGCTTAAGAACTGTGCACATGAAAACCCTGAGCCTTTGTATGTTAGTTACTATTACCATTGGGGCTGAAACTATCAGTGCTCATGGCAAATTTGAAAATATGTGATCTTGAACCAAGCATGCGCCCCCTTACTATTTGACACTCTGACCCTGACTGGCATCTCTAGTGAGATGGCTCCGTTTTTAGTTAAACCCTCTGTAATAGGCAGGTCATGGAGGACACAAGATTAACCCCACCACTATGAGGACTGGCAAATGCTTCCTGCACAGGTCTGCTCTGGTGTGGCTGCTCTCTGTTGGCTTCGGACACTCAGATCTGAGCGCCCTTAACACACTCCAGTGATAGCTTCTTTCCACATGAAAGCATCTCCATTTCTACCCATAACTCATAAAACTGTTTAATAGGTATACAGGAACTGCTTGGCTCCAATAAAAAGGAATTCTAAGTATCCAGCATCTTTGAGTGAGATGTTTTTATAAGCTAAACCAAATTCTGAGTGAAACGCTGAGATAATGTGTACATTCTGGAACTCTTCCCCCTTTGAAACCAGATACTTAAAACTCTTCTTCTGGCCAGGCTGTGGGACATGCCTTTAACTTCCCAGCACTGGGGAGACATGGGCAGGTGGATCTCTGAGTTCCAGGACAGCCTGGGCTATGCAGAGAAACCTTGTCTCAAAAACAAACAAACAAACAAACAAACAAACAAACACCTCTTCTACAAAGGCCTGGGGAAATAACCTAGCAACTGCAGGTCAAGAACATGGGATGTGCTGCTTTTGTGTTTCAAATACTCCTGTCAATCAGTGTTGCTGGAGGTAAAGTGTGACCCCAGGCAGTGTGGACACCTCCTGGGAGCTCTTGAATACAGCCAGCTCTGGCTCACCCTAGACCCACNGAAGTGTAATCTAAGCAATTACACGGTGGTAAGTGGATTCCCAGGGTAGTCTGCACACTTGCCAAACAAAGTCTGAGAACCTGATCTAACACCCAACCTTCCAAAATCAGTTGTTATGTTCTGCACTATGGTACCATGTAAAAAGAGCCCCCAACCCTCCTCTAGCCCCTCAGTCAAATGTGTCTATGAACCAATGCTTAACAGAATTTCTACCATTAAGACATTTATTTAAAGATAAAGACTGAGAATCTCTTGTCTTGAGACCAGAAGTGTTTCAGATTTTAGACATCAACACCCACACACTCAACTCCCCCCAGATATTGAAAACTCCTAACAAAATAGGATGGAAGCATGTCTCAAGTCTAAACACAAAATTCATAGTTCATGTGTATCTCATGTGCATGGTCTGAAGGTAATATATAAGTATTCATAATGTGCTTTCATTTTGACTGATCTGTAACATGTATGGAATTTTACAGTTGTGGAATCATGTTGGTACTCAAAAAGTTCTNAACTGGTGACATTTCAAAGTTTCCAGATTAGGAATACACCATCCATATCAACATCCAGGTCCCACACAAAGGGAATGATTAGACTTGTGTAGAATCGAAGCAAGAATTTTTTTTTTAATGTTCCCAATGAAAAACACAGGTACCTGCTGTGAGATGTCTTTCTGTATGCTGTGAGTATGTGTTCCTCTGATTGGTTGATAAATAAAGCTGCATTGGCCTATGGCAAGGCAGCTTAGAGGCAGGTGGGAAATCCAAGCAGATAGACAAGAAGAGAAAGGAGAGCTGAGGAGATGCTGCTAGCCACTGCCAGGAGAAGCAAGATGTAAAGTACCAGTAAGCCACAAGCCAAGTGGCAAAGTATAGATTCATAGAAATGGATTAATTTAAGATGTAAGAGCTAGTTAGCAAGAAGCCTGAGCCATTAGGCAATATAGTTTAAAAATAGTAAAAGCTTCTGTGTGTTTATTTGGGTCTGAGCGGCTGCGGGCCCATACGGGACCAAAGAAAANTCCAACTACAAATGGCATCCAACGTGGGGCAAGATTTTTCACCTAAAACTTGAGTGAACTTAAAAAAAGATTCTAAAATGGAACTAAAACAGCTTACGAGTATGTCTCTCAGGCCAGCTGTGGCCTGTGGGCTTGAACTACACTATGGCGAGTTTGTGGCATGTGGGCTTGACCTGCAGCATGGCAGGTTCCCGCTGCAGTACACAGATGTGTCTCCAAGCAGCGTAGTATGCTGCGTGGCAGATTTAGCTTTTGCTATTAAAAANAAAAAGTTTCTGAGCTACACGCTCTTTGATAGAGGCATAGATCCACTGCTACCAAGACTTGGTGGTATGCATGGCTCCCAGTGCTGGTGGTAAATGTACCACTGCCATGTTTGGAAGCTAAGGTGGGCAGAGTCAACAGTCAAACAGTTCAGCAGTTTAAAATCTCTCCTGGTCAGAGAGGGATTATAGATTCACAATAAGACAGATTCAGATGAAATAAAACACTAAACTCTTTACCGTGTGTGTAAAAATGTACGTAGGCTTAGAAGAGAGAGAAAAATGAATATATGCAGTTATATAAAGAAATAGTTTTAAAAAATAAAGTCTTTAAAGAGACAATAAAAGTAATATAAAAAATAAGCCATGTAAAGATGGAAATCACACAGAGAGTCTGGATTATACTGTCTTTGGGATTTTTAACTGGAGAGAGACATCTGATTATAAAAGCTACTCAGTTAACCAATATATATTATTTTAAAGGTATCTTGACTTCAAAATTTATGTCTAAGGATATGTTGCTTTGGAAAAGAGGTTCTGCTTTTGTTTCCCCAGAAGATGAGAACCTCTGGATTGCCTCCCAGGCTAATATGGTTTGATCAGCCAAGACCTCCTGAGAGGTCTCCAGATGACCCAACATCCAGAACAACTTCAAGGCAACTCGCTCAGAGAACACAGCGTCACAGACTATTCCACTCAGGACTTGACCATAATTCTTAATTTTCTCAGGATCCCCATAAGATTGCCAGTGCCCTCAACCAACAGGAAGTAGTATGATAAGCTACACCCAAATTCCCAAAATATTATTTATAAATGTTTACTTTTATTAAAAGGGGGTTGATTATAAATGCAATCTCTTTCTAAAAAAGAAAAGAGGATATTATAGATATGATAGGATAAAGAGTAACAACTTGTTTAAAATGTTTTACATTGCTATAGATTTTATTTTATTAGAAATTTAAAGTTAATTTTGTTATACTGTATATAATTTTGTTATACTGTATATATAACTCTCATTTAAGATATTATGTTTATGTAACATTTAAATTGTAATGGATAATTAAGAAATACAGATTAATAATTAGTCTTCTATGACAGTCAAACTTATAGTCATGTTAAATTTTCTAGGTATACATAGATACATAGATATATTTCAATTAGGTAGGTAATCTTCAAATACTTCAAAGACCTACAGAACATGGCATTTAAAATATTTTAAAAACTTAGACTTTCTGGACAGTGAGATACGTCTGCTCCTGGCAACACCGAGTTACATCAAAGAGAAAGATGGGCATTGAAGACACTCTATATGGAGTTTATCTTCTTCTTGGCAAAAATAGCCATTTGGACAAGAAACTGTTCTTGCCTAGACTGCTTGACAAAATGTTGTATAGACTGGACATGCAGGACCCATAGAAAAATGACCACTGAATTTGCCAAAACGAGGTGAAATGGTCCTTCAGGTTCCTACTTTGCAGAGGAGACTGCCACACATTCTACAGGACACAGGAAAAAGTGACTGAAAAACTCTAGGCCTATAGGCTGAAGATGGATGCCCCAACATTACAGAGGAACTTTGNNTGACTGNCCAGGCAGCCAGCTGNCTCTGTCATTCTANATTTTTGNAAGTTGCTTACAATGCTCTTCCTGTTTACTTAGGTAATATTATAGCCTTCTGAGGTCTTTGATGTAGTTGAAGACTAGATAGTTGTATTTTTTCTTGGTTATGATAAAAGATAAGTTAGATATGAAACCTTAGACTCCACAAACATAGGATAGAATATTCTCTTTAAATTTGCCAAATATAAATAGACTAGATATTGTAACTGTAATTCTTGCTAGATAACTGTTTTGTTTTCTGTAATTTTACTATGTTAAATTAAAACCTTCCTTTTTGATTAGATGGAAAAGGGGAAGTGCTGTGGGATGTCTTTCTGTATGCTGTGAGTATGTGTTCCTCTGANTGGTTGATAAATAAAGCTGCACTGGCCTATGGCAAGGCAGCTTAGAGGCAGGTGGGAAATCCAAGCAGATAGACAGGAAGAGAAAGGAGAGCTGAGGAGACNCTGCTAGCCACCACCAGGAGAAGCAAGATGNAAAGTACCGGTAAGCCACAAGCCAAGTGGCAAAGTATAGATTCATAGAAATGGGTTAATTTAAGATGTAAGAGCTAGTTAGCAAGAAGCCTGAGCCATTAGGCCATATAGTTAAAAATACTAAAAGCTTCTGTGTGTTTATTTGGGTCTGAGTGGCTGCAGGCCCAGGCGGGACCAGAGAAAANTCAACTACAGGTACCAAATACTTTTACTCTACATAGCTGCTCTTGAGCACAAACACATTACCAACCAGCTGACACCACCAGGAGAACTGTTTTTAGTGAAACTGTGACAACATCAGAATTGCATGGAAGCTTCCAGGAGCACAGGAGTGCTGGACCCCTTCTCCAGAGCTTTTGGTGCAGGAGTCAGAATAAGAGGGGCCTAGTGTGTGTGCTCTAAGAAGTCCCCAGTTGTTACTTTCAGTTGATCTAAAAAAAAACCACTAATTTATCTGAATATAACATTTTACCTCAGAGAGCTAGCTGAGAAAAATACAGAAGAGTGTGTGTGTGTGTCTGTGTGTGTAGGGGGGAGTGTGTGGGGGGGTGTATTCATACTTTTTAGTGTGGGTATGTGCATATGTGTGTCCAGATGCTTATGTACATGTACATACAGAGGTCAGAGACTGATTCCAGATGTCTTTCCTGGGTTGCTCTCCACCTTTGAGACAAAGTCTCTTACTGAACCTGAAGTTCACTGACTTGGCTAGACTGGCTAGTCAATGAGCTTTGGGGATACTTGTCTCCATGCCCCCTCTCTCGATTTTTTACATAGGTTCTGGGAATCCGAATTCAGATCCTCCTCCTTGCGTAGCAGGCACCTTATGACTGAGTCACCTCTCCAGCTGCTGTGGCTCAAGGTTTTTAAGTGTGGATATGAGAGGAGCATTTTGGATCTGATGTCATTCTAAGGGCCGGTATATTCAAGCTCCTGACTTGGGGAAAGACAGGACATAAATCTTTGAGTTAGCACAGTCTTTGTGCCCAACAGTGCAACATCTAATAAATGCCAATGACTTGTGATCCCAAATAAATTTACTGATTAAAATTAAAATATAGTTTCAAGGTATCTGCCTATCTACTGTCATAATAATTTTCAAAAAAAACATTTAGATCAAGCAAATATTTTACTTACCAAACCCCACAGAGCACCAGGAGAGGTAGCAGTGATTGTAGCTGCTCTGGGTGTGTTGTACATTAAGGCCAGTTCTCCAAAACTCCCACGATTATCATAGTTACCAACGCATCTTCCAACACCATCACATTTTACATAAATATCAAATGTTCCTCTGTTGGACATATACAAATCATATTAAATTAGAGACAAAGAGATTCAGGTAACATCTATTACAGTGAGGAATTACTGCAGAGAAGAGCCCTGTATACTCTGATTTCCTGCCTGCTATACCCTCTGATAATAGCAAGTGCCGGTCTGTTCCAGACCTATGAAAAAGACCACCAACTAGGGTAGGGACAATGCATGGGGAAAAGAACTAAACAATAAAAAGTTAAAATCAATGATAGAATATGCACAGAAAGTCATCTGTAGGAACATATGTCGAATACTACTATACTTATCTCAGACAGTAAGAACTGTGAGGGGTTCCAGGGCATTGACCATGTAACAATACTTTATGTTTCTAAAAGAAATGTATATTGCTTTTGAGATCAGAAGAAAATGACTACTTTTAAAAAGAATATAGCTCTAATAACTTGCTGACAAGTCTTTTATAAACTATAGCAGGAATTGGTACCCCAGCTANCTGCCAGTGTTGACAAAAAAAAAAAAAGTCTTATTAGAAAACAAACGAACTTGTTCTTTACTTATTATATGGCTGGTTTGGATTACAAGCAGAATTGAATTCTTAGACCATATTGGCCCACAAAACCTTAACATGCCCTCCTTGACCCTTTACTTTAGGTCAACCCCAAGCTGCACTTAAGAAGTAGCAGAACCTCAGACCACGCCTCTGGCTGGCCTTCCTGCAGTGTTCCCATGCTGGCTTCCCTTGAGGTGCTTTCTACAGGCAAACAGATTCCCTGTGCATGTCCCTGTGCTCAGGGGCAGGCCCCATACTCATACAAGCTATCCCTTCTGCACAGGACCATCTTCCCACACACTGTACTTCAACAGAAAGCATGGTTTCAAGGCTACCTGGCACACCTGTGAGGCAGACAGGAGAAGTTCTTTAGCTATATCCTGTTGGTTAAATCCTAGAAAAAAGATGTAGCAGTGGCAAAATGGGATAGCTTTTAAGGACTAGAAAAGGATTATTTAAGTAGTAAAGAAACAGACAGAAACAAAAGATGTTAATAAGGGAGAAAATTGTTGCCTTTTAAATATAGTTAATGTATAGAATGACACACATGAATAGTAATTTTTAAACTATTAATTTAAAATCTGCCATTATTCCCCTTGTATTTTGTCACTGACACTCTTTTCTAGATTTACCATTCTGAATAGGATAAAATGAATAACAAAATATACTGGTGAGAATAAAACATGCTCCCAGCCCAGCTGGGAGCCATCAGTGGGAAGTCTGTCAGACAGGCGGGCTGCTGTTCATACTGATTCCTTCCCTGACGTTGTGAGGCTTCAGGCAGTGCAGGTCAGAGCAATGAGCATGAACAGAAGTGGGTGACAGAGGATCTGGCTGTGGGTCAGATGCACTGACTATCTGGGTGACCTCAATCAAGCCCTGTCACGTCTGTGAACCAGAGTGTTTCATCTGTCAATGGATAATTAGTATCTAACTGAAAGAGAATGCACTATGCNCAAATGTAAAGCAGGTTTTGTAGTCAAAAATACCCACTGAAAGAAAAGTCAATGCTGGACCGAACCTGGGCTTCTCACCTACAATTCAATGAAAAACCTTGAGCGTGTTTATAAGCTGTTTTGTTGGTGAAAGTTGTAACATCAAAACCATGACTCTGCTTCACATAAGGGAATACATCATGCTTTTGCTTTGTCCCTACCCTGGGTAGAGCTGCAGCAGTAGGTCACTCAGGCGTCAGGATGGGGGATAGAGAAATCAGCAAATCTGCTGACTGAAAGGCAGGCACAGCTCATGTATGAAAGAAAGCAGAGCTCAAGGGGCTCAAGGAGACAGAAGAGGTCTAACTATTAGCTGACCACAATTCTATTCAATAGAGCAAAACTTCATCAGTAGATCAGGTGGGGAGATGATCTGTGTTCCACACAAAACTGGACAGCTTTGGGACACGGACTGCCTCGTGAACTCTGCCTCACTCTACAAAAGTGAGGAAATACCCTGCCCAGCATGTGCTAAAGTATGGCTTGAGGCTCATCTATTCATCACACGGACCATATTGTTCTCCGGTAAAGTAAAACACAGTTTAAGATTTCTGAATTGTCAATTCAAATTGAAAATTCGATTGTCAATACAAATAACTGCATATATTTTCTGTTTAGTAAAATATTTTCTATGAGTTCAAGGCCAGCCTGGTCTACAGAGCAAGTACCAGGCCAGCCAGNGCTACATTGCCTCAAAACAAGCCCAAAAAATAAAACAAAAAAAGCCCCCAAACATTTTAAAAGACAAAGAAAATACTACACAATTTCTCTAAGGAGACATGAGCTGCTCACTCTACTGACTAAAGGATGCTAAAGCAGCAGAAAAAAGGCTCCCTCACCTCACACCTTCTGGGNTGCCCACGTTCTTTTATAGTTAACAGTAAGAACTACTTAAAAATGGGGCAATACGGAGGGAACTACACCACCACTTAGATTCTTCTACTCCATATCTTTTGTTGTTGTTTTTGTTTGTTTGTTTTTGTTTTTCAAGACAAGGTTTCTCTGTGTAACAGCCATGGCTGTCCTGGAACTTCCTCTGCAAACCAGGCTGGCCTCAAACTCACAAAGATCCACCTGCCTCTGCTTCCTGAGGGCTGGGATTAAGGGGGTGCACCGCCACAGCCAGGTATCCATGCCATATCTTACTCCTATTCTCACTGTAATAGGCATCTAATACATGGCAATATTATTACTTTCTACCTACCAAATAGAAGTTAGCAAATCAAGGCACATTAATGACTAAGACTTACAGACTTACTTCTTCTGTACACTATGGCTCCTTGCANAACTTAGCATGGCTTTACTGTATATATTCACAGACATTTTTAGTGCCCATTATCTAGTAGTTAAGAGTGAAGGGAGCCGGGCGGTGGTGGCGCACACCTTTAATCCCAGCACTCGGGAGGCAGAGGCAGGCGGATCTCTGTGAGTTTGAGGCCAGCTTGGTCTACCGAGTGAGTTCCAGGAAAGGCGCAAAGCTACACAGAGAAACCCTGTCTCGAAAAACAAAAAAAAAAAAAAAAAAAAAAAAAAGAGTGAAGGGAAACCACAACCAGATTAACCTATTGGTTGTCACAGTGACTACTGAGATTTTACAGAATAGCTTTTTAAAACTTCAGTAGTAAAGCTCGATAAAACTTACCTATCAATGACGTAAAAGTTGTCACCATCATCACCTTGATCAATTACATGCTCCCCTTCTTTGACCAATTTTTCAAACATGGCATCTAACACTTGAGACATCTGCTCCTATTTTTTAAAGAGATAAGATGTCTTTATGTGCATCTAGAACATAGCTCCTCAAGGAATCACATAATCTTTATTTTTGTGAAAGATTTCAAAGAAATCAGAATATCATTACCATTGGGTTTTATCAGAAAAGTCAGACCGCAGTATCCCTCACCACATACAAACGAGATGATTATTTACTCTCTTATTCAACATCTGAATAAAAGGAATGCTATCAGCCTACTTTAGAACATTTGTAACTATCACTGCTTCACATGGAAAAAGAACTACCAAACTGCCACACATCTGGAGAAAACCGAAAATAACCAGGGTGGTAAAGAATTGTTTTAAATTTCCTTAAGATATCTGTTCTTAAAACTTCCTACTACTCATCACTAGAATTAGTGTGGTGAAATTACATCCTGACTTCAGTTTTACAGTTTATGTCAGTACCCAAAACAAGACAGAACAAAATGTAGATGAACAGCAACAGCAAAAGACTGTGGTAAATATTCTGCCACTGTCTTTTTATCATTACATTTCTCTTCAAAACCCAACCATCTACATCTTCTAGGAAAGAGCTTTACAAATCACTAAAACTGCATTTAATAATGTGGAAGGGGCCAATGAGCACAGTATAGAAAACATTCAGACTAAAATTATGTGCTCCATCAGGACGGAACTAAAACACAAAGACAAAGGTGCACATGTGTCAGGTGCTTCCTGTAAAGTCCCTTTACCCTGGATACAAGCTTAGTGGCCAAGACTTGACTTAATTTCCTAGATAAGAGACCAGAGAAAGCTTGAATAGACACACCAAATACCAGTGCCCAGAATGAAGAGGGCCTCCAAGGTGTGACAGCTGAGCTCACAGGCTGTCCTGCTTCCTCAGGGCTCTCAATCAGCTTTTTGTTGACAGTCCCAGAAGCAGAGAGCTTTTGGACAGCACTGCTTGTGCACCCAGAGAAGGCTCAGGATGATATTATACTTACAGGCATAAAAAAAAAAGATCCTGACAAAAACCCTTAAAACATGACTGCTAATTTTTTCCCTTTAAAATCAACCTCTTGAGTAGTTTTAGGTCCATGGGTGCACTGAGACAATCTCATAGGCCTTCATACCTCCTCAGCCTCCCCCACTATTAACAGCCTCCAGCACAGTGGTAGCTTTGTTACAACTGAGAAGGCTCAGAGACTCACTGATCCAAAGTCTGTATTTACATTAAGGGTTGTTCTTGCTATAGGTATAGCAAATGGTAAATGCTACCTGACTGAATATTTTAATAAAATAAAGGGTAAAATTTAAACCACAAAGTCAACAAAGAAAGGAAAGAGTCCAGAGAAAACAGAAAACGAAGAGATATGGAACAAATATTCCANAACGGAAAGTTTTACAGGCTGGAAGGGAGCATTAAGGAGCCCAGTTAAACCAATGACCAAAACCCCAAACCTGGGTCTAGGGTTCCACAGTGCTTCTGAGGAGGGGTGTGTCTTAAAATAATTATGAAAAGGGATGCCCAGCTTCTCTCAAAATGAAGAGAAATGCAAATTAAGATTGAAGTAAGATATCACTTCTCTCACACATTCACTTGTCAGATCAGAAAAGATTCAGACTCAGGATAGTGCGCTGTACTGGAGTCACCATGAAGAAGAAACACTTTCACTGTCTTCTGTGTAAACATACAAATGGAACAAACAACACAGAAAGCAATCTGGTGCCGCAGAGCGGTGGCAAAAACCTTTTATCGCAGCAGCACTCCGGGGGCAGAAGCAGGAGGATCTGTGAGTTCAAGGCCAGCCTGGTCTACAAAGTGAGGTCCAGGACAGCCAGGGCTACACAGAGAAACCTTGGAGAGAGAGAAAGAAAGAGAGGGAGAGGGAGA
>LZPO01066276.1:537884-564694 GCA_001675575.1 Neotoma lepida
CTGTGCTCCCAGCAGGTGGTGATGGTGACCCACCACACCTGTGCTCCCAGCAGGTGGTGATGGTGACCCACCACACCTGTGCTCCCAGCAGGTGGCAAGCTGAGAAGGATGACCCTGGGTTTGAGGTTAGTCGTGGCAATATAGAAAGAACCTACCTCAAAACAACAGATTGTTTTTCTAAATAAAAAATAAAACATATGTTCTTTCCCTATAAAATAATCAGTAATGTTAATTCATGATTTTGGTGTTGTTTCTCTCCCAGCCATAAACTGCCTTTTACATTACACATTGAAGACTTTTAGCAGGACAGCGGAAGTCTTTTTAAAATCCTTTTCATAAAGGAGTCCATTTAGCTATGCCTAGTGGATCAGGCCTTTCATCCCAGCTACTTAGGAAACTGAGTCTGGAGGATCAATTACAAGTTCAAGGCCTGCTTGGGCTACAGAATGAGGTGAAACTCAGTCTGGATAACTTGGTACATGAGACACTGTCTCAAAATAAAAGTAAAAGGTGGACTGGTATATAAGTACAGTGTCAGAGCACCTGCCTAGCATGCACCAGGCCAAATGAAAAAGAAAAAGAAGGAAAAGAGGGGAGGGGAGGGGAAGGAGAGAGAGAGGTTACCTGTGAAGAGTGCAAGCTCTTGGGCTCAACTCAGACCTACTGGATCAGGATCGTCACATTTACTAACACCCCTTAATGATACACAGTTGTATTAAAAACTTGAGAGGCACTGTTCAGTGACTTTTGAAATTTTCCCATGTAAAGACCTAATAAAAACTAGAGGATTCTTAATGGAAACCCACCCCTATATATAAACGGCTCAGAATTGCACTCAGCAAACATGGAGTTGATGGACTGAGTGTGTAGACACTCACTCTGAATAGATGAATCCACACCACAAGAGCAGAACTGCAGTCAAGAGTCACTGTAACTTTTTTAGCTACACTTGTTTGTTCCTGCTAACTTTCAAATGGATTAAGTGCATTTTATTCTTTGACAATTTTATACATGTATATAATGAATATTGGCCATTTCCACCCCCCATTACCCTCTCTTACTCCCCTTCCTCTGAACACTTTCTTTCCAACAAGTCCCCTCTTATTTTCTTTTCTTCTTTTATGTGACCCACTGAGTTTAATTCAGGTTGTTAGCATGACCATGGAGTGGCTACACATCTGGAAAAAGACACATCTTTCTCAAAGCAATCAAAGATCACTGTAAGTTTCAATAAGATTTGAACCTTATTTACTTATTGTGTATGTGCGCACACACGCACGCATGCACATGTGTGTTGTATGCATGTGTTTATGGGGATGCACTTGTTCATGCTATGCTCATGTGGAGGTCAGATGTCAATGTTGGTGTCTTTCTCTATCATTCTCCACCTTATTTTTTGAGACAGGGTCTCTCACTGAATCTGGAGTAAATCATCTGGCTAGACAAGCTTGTCAGCAAGCCTCCAAAATCTACCTGTCTCCACACACATCACCCCTTTTCCTCCAGTGCTGGGTTACAGGCACATGTGCCACATCTGGTTTTTACAGGGGTATTAGGGATCTGAACTCAGGTCCTCATGCTTGCATGGTAGGCATTTTACTCAGTGAGCCATCTCCCCCCAGGCCTNGACAGTCTTTAAATACCAGCACTTTATTAAAATTACCAAAACTCTTTGAAATATTACTATCAAGTATGCATAGCTAGAAAAATAAGAAATAGTAATTCAGAATGTTCTGGTTTCAGGCCATCCTTCCTTTTAGAGACATCAATGCATACGGAAGACAATGGGGGCCTACGCTACTTAAAGAGCTAAATGAAGCAGAAAAAGGGTGTGTGTTTTACCCTCAAGAAATGAATAAATGAAGCAATGTATAGATATTTGTTTGGTTAATTAGAAATGTCAAAGACAAAACCAGGCATTGGAGGTACATGCCTTTAATCCCAGGGAGAGGCAGACGAATCTCTGTGAGTTTGGAGCCAGCCTGGTCTACAGAGCTAGTTCTAGGATAGCCAAGGCTATAGAAAGAAACCCCACCTCAAAAAAAATGTCAAAACAATAATCTGAACTCAGGGACAGCATACAAATTTTTACTGTGTGCTCCAAAGCCCTGGAGAACATGATATAAGGTTGTACAAGAAACTAATGGAGTCTTTTTTTNNNAATATTTCAGGGTATAAACATGACCTAATATAAAATGGTATGATGTAGTGCCTTAACATTTCAAAAAATGTCCAAACAAACAAAAACAAAACAAAACAAAAATCCTCATCTAAAAACCAGTTCTCAGACATCAATCTGAAAACTAGAAGAGGTGCAGTTTGAAAAACTTAAGGTTGAAGTAAGCTGTAAAAGTTGGTTCTTCATGTTTGGAACAAAGCAGAAGGTCTTTCCTAAATCACTAGATAGCAAAAACATGACTGATGACAAAGCAGCACACTAAGCCAACAGTGTGAAGCTCAGTCTCAACACTCACACCATACCATGTGATATGCTAGAAACACCCTCTGTGGAGACCAAAGATGTCAAAAGGCTTTCAAAGAATCAAACATTCACTTGCCTTAAGCNGTAATAATGCTACATTTAAAATACGAACAATGTAGAGCTTAAATACATTCAAATATGATTCCTATTACTGGCTATTGAGAGCAGCAGGGAAGACATCCTCCAGGGGGCTCTGATGTACACAGAGAATTCAGTCTAGCCTCTCCTTCCCTGCACCATCCCAGGGCTGGGTTTGAGAATATGACATTATCTTCCCTTGAAGCGCTAACACAGAACATCCAGTGTCCACAGACCCAAGACCAGAAAGTGCATGCAACCACCATGATCCCAGAGATCTGAGCTTGGAAAGGAAGAAATGCAGGTCCTTGCCCAGGTCTTGACCCACTTCTATTATTGTTTTATCTTACTGGATCCAGGTTCTTAAATAGTAGGATATCTTTGCAAGCCTCTTGCAATCTGCTTCTTTGATCATCAGTTTTGGGATGTATTATCTGCAAAGACACCAAAATCAAGAAAACAAATACAACAGTTAATACCAGGTAAAATCCAAAAATAAAAAATAGTGCTAAAGAGAATAATGGTTAACACTCAAGTTCACTCACAGGTGGCATAACATTCACTCTGGTTGGCTAACAAGTGTTAGCCCATGAGCAGTCCGTTGGTCTACAGAGCACACTCACCAACATTGTGCTCAGAAGCTCTTGGAAGGAGAGCACTCCCCAAGATCAGCAAGCACATTATGAGAAGATGCATGAGCAGCGAGAAAGACAACAAACACCCTAGGTTATGTGGACATGTACAAAGGACAAAGTGTTATACAGTTACACCCGAAAGTTAGACGCTGCCTTCATTCCGTTGCTACTGAACTCAAACTCTTCTGGATACAGCTCTGTCCTTTAAAACTTCATAATGTCTGTAGAAGCAAGGAAGTTCTTAAATGNATATTGCATCAAAATTAAATAAGATTTTAGGAAAATTGAAGGTAACTGCCTCAATAGCATGTAAAGAATTTACAAAACGGACCAAGCAACCATGCCCTGCCCCCAAGAAAATGTGTGTTCAGGGGAAATGAATCCAGGAAATACTGATGTGTTCATTTTAGGATAAAGTTAAGAGAAGCTGGTATTCTATATTCTCACTGAACATTTGCTCCAGGACAACAAAGCAGTCAGAAGGTCCTCTGAGAGCAGCCTGCCATTTCTGAGGCCCTTTTGACTAACATCAGACTCAACGGACCAGCGAGGGTGGCTTCTTTTTTCAAGACATGGGGATTGAACCCAAAGCCTTGCTCATGTTAGTAAATGCTCCACCACCAAGCTCTATCCCTAACACCAAAAGGCTCTTTTCACTGTGAACATCGGTAGTTTAGAAATAAAAAATAAGAGGTAAAAGACACTTCTAAAAGCAGTCATGGAGTGGATTCCTGGAGATCAACAATACACTACTTTCTCCTATTCCAATGTTCATTCAAAGAATGATTGTAGCTGGGCAGTGGTGGTGCATGCCTTTAAACTCAGTATGTGGGAGGCAGAGGCAGGCGAATCTCTGAGTTCAAGGCCAGCCTGGTCTACAGAGTGACTTCCAGGGCAGCCAGGGCTACAGAGAAACTCTGTCTCGAAAACCAAAAAAGATAAAAAAAAAAAAAAAAAAAAAAAGACTGTAGACTCTGATAAGCGAATGCCTCACCTCTCCCATCAAAGCAGCCAGAATCAGACATCAGTAAATCTGTGCCCACAGAAATATCAACACCCACAAGTGTTGTAGAATATTATTTTAAGGTGTGTTACTTTTGTTTATGTTGCATTTGTTTAACTCTGTGCCTATCTAAAATACCTGATGGTCTGAAGAGCTGAAGAGCCAATAACAAGGCAGAAGAAAGGATAGGTGGGGCTGGCAGGCAGAGAGAATATATAGAAGGAGAAATCTGGTAAGAAGCAGCTGAAGAAGTAGCCAGAGAAAGAGGAGGACTCCAGGGACCAGCCACCCAGCTACACAGCAAACCACAGAGTAAGAAACAAAGAAAGGTATACAGGAATAGAAATGGATAGTTTAAAGTTAAGGAAAGCTGGCAAGAAACAAGCCAAGATTAAGGCCGGGCATTTATAAGTAAGAAAAAGCCTCCATATGTGATTTATTTGGGATATGGGTAGCGGGTCCCTCAAAAGAGTAAAAAACAACCAACAACACACAGAGACATTTAGCTCAGCAGAAGAGATAGCTAACAAAATCAATGAAACATAAGCCTGAAGGAACTGGCAGTTACAGTATAAGGAGACCGCTCTGATGGGTACCACGCCTCCCATGATTTACAGGTAACACGAAAGACTATCAGCTAGTGAACAAGTCTCAGCAGTTTTTCAATAAAAATGTGTGGCTTGAGACTAAATGTCCCCACAGACTGAGTCCCATGTTCATGCTGATACTTTGAAGGCTGTGGAGTCTTTAGCAGATGAGGCCCGGCTAGCATAAGCAGATGGTTATGTGCAGGCACTTCTTATAGCTCCTTTGTAGTTCCAGACCAGCATTCTCTTCGTGGATGGTGCCCTGTGACATTCCTGCTACCGTCACAGCCACCTCTCCCCCACATGATGGACTAAAACTCCCTAGAAACTGGATCCAGAACAAACCTTATTCCCTTATATTATTTCTGCCAGGCATTTTTTTCTCGTGATATGAGAAGTCACTAATATAAGGGATAAGNTACGTGAACCAGTTCACTATCTGACCCATGCTCATCTGAACCTAGACCCTAAGATGACAGGTGAACACAATGCTACTAACCAGTGCTACACAGAAAGCTTCAAACCTCAGATCACACTAACCAGAGTTCCCCANTTTCTACTTGAAATATAAGAGATGAAGCTGAGTGCTACTTCTCACTCTGAAAGCAACAGTGAGGGTGTGGTGGGAGGGAGGGGAGAGGAGGGAGGTTGGGGTCGGGGAACGACTGAGGATCAACAGTAAGGGTGTGCCTGCCAGGCAGTCACCAGCCATGGGTGTGTGTGTATAAATGCCAGCAAAGCCATGGGAGATTGGGGGATGCCAGCCCAGGGTGGGGGGGAGGGGTGCCAGCCTACATTCTGTTCTCCATTTTGTGATGCTTCACCCTCTGTCAATTCAAGTCTTTCTCCTTTCTCCTCACATTTTCTCTTCCTGTGAGGTCTCAAGAGGGAAGTCCCCTTTGTTTCTTTCCTGATCCCCTAGCTCTAACCAATTAACATTTCTAAACTGTGTTTTCCAGGCCACCCCTGGGCTGCTGTCTACCGCAGTCGCCCACTCCTCCTTGACACAGATCTTTCTGAAGACCTTCAGCCTATTACATTCTGTGCTTTTGGAGCAGTCAGAAGGCAGATGTTCCCCTGATGTTCTCATGGTTCAGAAGATGCTGCTCGCTTCTACAGCCTCATGGAAAGCCATTAGGCCTGGCATCATTCTACACACTGGGTTTGTCTATGGAATTCTTCAGCTTTAACAATGTACCCAAAGTGTGAGCTTTTGCTAGCCCATAGGCTCTTTGGATTTTTATTAAAATTTCCCATTTCAGGATAAAAATCCCGTTAAACATTTATGTAGCATTTGATGTATGCCAGGCAGTATTTTGTTGTTGTTTTGTTTTTTGTTTTTTCCAGACAGGGTTTCACTGTATAGCCCTGGCTGTACTGTAACTCACTTTGTAGACCAGGCTGGCCTTGAACTCACAGAGATGCACCTGCCTCTGCTTCCAAGTGCTGGGATTAAGGTGTGTGCCACCACCACCCAGCACCAGTTAGTATTTTAAGGGCCCCATAAATATCAATTCATTTTAACCTAGTAACAGACCCCTGGAAATAGGTGGTCATTTAGAGGTGAGAGAATAAACTCACTGTTGACTTCGTCATCATCTCACAGGCAATGAGCTGCAGAGCTGGGATTCATCCCTGACAAGCTGGTTATGAGAACACACTCCCACCCTAGAACAGTAAACCACACCTGCAAGCACATCTGTAGAGAACAGTCTCTGAGCTAAGAATGGCTTTACCTTTGTATTCTCTGTTTCCCTCTGTCTCTCTCTCCNCACACACACACACACACACACACACACACACACACACACACACACACACACACCCTTTCTGACACATGGAAAATACAGCAAAATTCAAATGTCCTCAGAACCCAGACATGCTTTCATCTGTTTACTGTGCTGATTCTGAGCCACAACAGCAGGGCTGACTAGCTTGAAGGGAGCTTCTGACTCCTACATACAAAATATTCATGTTCAGAAATAGTGAGTTTTCAGTTAAAGGAAAAAATCCCCGCATAAAGCATTTGCCAACTCCTGCCCTGAACTTCTACTGCCTTTCAAGGAAAATAATCAGAAAAGCAATGAATACAGTTTACTTAGACGTGTTCTTCATATTCTGTTACAAAGGGAACCTTGCACACTATCTACTATGTTCTCCTGGACGCCATAAAGGAGATCTAGCAAACATCCAATGAGAGCACTCCATTCTCCAGCTACAAACCTCAGCAGACGCCACACTGAGCTGAGAAGACACCTACGTCCATCAGAACTTCTCTCCCCCTTCCTGGTGCAAGCCCAGACTCTTGTACTGCCTCATGTCTTACCTCAAGAGACCTCTGCTCACTTCAGACAAGCAGACAAGCTTTTAATTCCTATACAATGTCTCACTGCACTTTGATACTTCATATTTTGTAATTACTCATTAATTCACTTGTTTGCATCTGCCACTAGCCTCTAAGGTAGAGGGCGGGGCCACTTCACTGTAGCATACTTAGCAGCTGGCCAGCTGTGCAGAGACACTTCAGAGTGAGTCTGTAGAACAGAATGAGGAAATACACACTTTCCTCTCAGGTCATATGCTAGATGTATACAACTCTTAAATTCTCATTTACTATTGGTATTTCAATTAAAACCTAGATTAATTTCCAAAATGAGTCTTAAGTATTATGATTTTCTTTGAATTCTTATGAAGATAAATACTCATTTTTATTAAGAGTTTGCAGATTTCATGATTANAAAGAATTCTAGAAAAAATATGAAATTTTACTGTATCAAAATACAGTATGTATCTTCTTCACAGGTATTTTTCAATATCCATCTTGAGCTAACTAATTTTGACATCTGTAACAATCATTCCTAGAAACTATGGTACAGTTTGTCTTATAGTTTTAAGGCCAAAGGCAAGGAAAATATTTAGTATGCTAGAGAAAAGCATTTCAACCTAATCAGAATCCCTTAACATAAACATTACTATATAATTAATATATTACATAGGAACTTAAAGTATTAGAGAGGATAAGTCTTAGAGTGAGTCCCCATCCCACAGACCCCAGTGTGTCTTATGGTCTATGCTGTTGCCGTAAGACTCTGACCAAAAACAACTTGGGGAGGAAAAGGTTTATTTATATTACAGCTGTAGTCCATCATCCAGAGAGTTCAGGACAGGAACTCAAACAGGGCAGAAACCTGGAGGCAGGAGCTAATGCAGAAGCCATGGAGGGGTTCTGCTTACTGGCTTGTTGCCCACAGCTTGCTCAGCCTGCTTTCTTATAGAACCCAGGACCATCAGCCCCCAGGCATGGCACTGCCTACAGTGAGCTGGACCTTCCCATATGAATCATCAATCAAAAAAATATACCACAGGCTTGCACAAAGATCAATCTAGTTGGGCATTTTCTCAATTGAGGTCCCCTCTTCCAAAACTGACTCTAGCTTATGTCAAACTGACAAAAAACCAGCCAGCACACCCACCTTCCATAGAAAATGTCTGTCCTTATTTATACAACTGGTCTCTGGGTCTTGATTTCCTGGTCCTGCCCCAACTGGCCAGCACTGGGTTTATTAGAATCTCCTGGAAAACCGGATCTTGAACTGAAAGCCAGCAATAAGGAGAGTGTGGCTGGTGAGGGCCTTTAACACTCCTTAACATCTGCACCTTTGCTGTTGAAGAACCCTAGAGCAGCGGTTCTCAATCTTCCTAATGCTGAGATCCGTTAATACAGTCCCTCATGTTGTGGTTACCNACAACCCTAATTATTCTTTATCAATAAAAATTCAGGAGTCAGATATTGGGGTAAGAGCCTGAAAGATCAGAGAAGCAGAGAAGCCACCAGTCCTCTCTACCTGTTCCATTCCTTTCTCCAAACAGAGAGCCAGATCCCCCTCTGCCCCGACTTACTACTTCCTGTCCTATCTGTCTTCAGTCTTCCAAAACCTCTGTGGTTAATTTGGTCAGCTAATGGCTAACTCCACCCTCTGACTCTAAGCAAGCTTCATGTTAGAACATGATCAAATTACCATACAATACCCTACCATAAAATTATTTTCATGGCTACTTCATAACAGTAATTTTGATACTGTTATGAATCATAATGTAAATATCTGATATGCAGGATATCTGATATGCGACCCCCAAAGTGGTCTTGACTCACAAGTTGGGAACCGCTGCCCTAGAGGCAGGCAGCCCCTGTCTACGTGTGGCCTCCAAACTCTTTCTGGTATTGGTAATCCACCCAAACATGTATACAATGAGCTCTCACTGGTCTTTTTTATGTTTAATTCCCTCTGATTGGCTGCTAAGTGAATATTAACTAGAATGGGAACGAACTAGCCAAAATATTTTACTTAACCAACTCACGGGTTCAGTGGTATCTAATATCCCTCTCAAGGTCTGAGTAGAGTCAATAAGATACTGAATGCTGCTTTCAAACCATATTCTTTTGCTTTAGTTTTATTTTTTGTTGGTTTTTTTTTCTTTTCTTCTTTGGTTGTTGTTGGTCTTTCAAGACAGGGTTTCTCTGTGTATCCCTGGCTGTCCTGGAGCTCACTCTGTAGACCAGGGTAACCTTGAGTTCACAGAGATCCTCCTGCCTCTGCTTCCCAAATGCTGGGATTAAAGGCATGTGCTACCACGACCCAGCTTAGTTTTAGATTTTTAAAACTAGTTTAAACTATATTTTACCATATAACTAACCACAAACATAGGAATGTGTGTACTCCTCAACTGTCATCCATTACTATTCTGCTAGATATACGGATGAAGCATGTGATAGGCAAGGTAGTTTTATAGAGCTCACACAGAGCAATAACAGTATGTTCCAGAGTAGCAACAGAAGAACTTGATTGCATATGTATATGTGTATATACCAAGGGTATACATATACTTCAGGAACATTCTAAAAACTCCAAACCTGCTGTCTGTTTTTCTGCATTTTTCAGAGCTATAGATAGAGGTTTAAAAAAAAAAAACTCTTTTTAAGGCTGAAGATGCAAAAGAGACTTTTCCAAAGTATATACAAAGAAAAGAAGGAAGGAGAGAGTGAGAAGTTATTACTTTTCTTCATGTTCAGGCACAGTAATCTCTTATTAAGTTTACTTCTTACTAGATCACTAATGAGTGAAGTAAGCTAAGGATACAGCTTAAAAGCTGTATCAAAGCACACAAGGCAAATTCTACAGAATCATCAGTGCCTCCAAGAACCGGTCCGCACAAAGCATGGTGCGGGTTGTGTTGGTGCCTTCCTTGTGATTTTACTGAGGTTTGTCTGCTTGTGAGGAAGCTTCTGTTACCAACTGACAGGAGCAGAAGGTCTTCACCAGTATCTCTCTATAGTAGAAACACTTCTTATAAATAACTATGGCTATAAGGAAAATAAAAAGCTCAAAACATTTTTCATCATCAGGATGCCTTTAGTGAAAGAACTGCATCATAACCGGTGAGCATTTATGTTCCTGTCTCATTTCATTCAAAAGAGACTTTGGGGTGGGGGTGGAGAGATAAAAATAATTCTATAGAATTTGAAGTAGAAGNAGACTATCGAAATAAGATGAGGAAAATAAATAAATAAATTCACTGCCTGTCCTGAAAGTCTGTATGTCCATTATTATTTCCTTACATAATGCATTTAACATTACCTAATTCACCTAAATTACATACCCTGGACTCTGCATCATCTTCTTCTTCATCAGGATTATAAGCTTCTGCACAAACTGCAAATATAAAAGGGGACATTTTAAACATCTGTTCATCAAATACATGCAATAAATATCTTCAAAAATTAATCATCTGTGAACTTCAGACACAGGACCCAGAGGCCCCTGAGCTGGTACTGATTTGAAAGCCTCGTCTCCAAAGACTAGATTTCACGGTACCAGAAGGTGCCACGCAAGCTTCCAAAGGAAGGAAGCAACCAACAGTCCTACCCAGATATGACACCTATGAAGCATAACAAACACCAGCATAACCCTAAAGGTATAGTACATACCCTGGCAGTAACCAACAGCTCTCTAATTGTACTNAAGATCTGTCAACAAGAAGGAAATCATGCTTGGTACTGGAAACCTAGCCAAACGGCTAGTGAAGTCATGGATCTTGGAGGAGACTCTACAACCACCACTTTACTAAGCCAGCATAAATCCTAATTACACTCTAAATATTTGTCCTTACCCACAGGTAAGTGCAGTCTTCACCCCTCATTAAGGAAACTTCTCTTTGCAACAGACAGAGACAATTATAGATAATCATAACCAATCAAAATGCAGAGTTGTGGAGCCCAGTCACAGTGGCTACATCTACAAAACACTCCCATACCTAAGGCTCAGGGAACATTTGGAAAGACTTTAAAAGCTACAAGATCAGGGAGCATGCTGTGAGATTGTGTTTTCTTGCAATGTCAGAAGCTACACCCATAGTTGTTGTTTGTCTTTTGGCTTTTTTGGGGAGCCCGCAACCCAGCTCNCAAATAAATCACACATGGAAGCTTATTCTTAATTATAAATGCCCAGCCTTATTTTGGCTTGTTGCTTGCTTGCTTTCCTTAACTTAAATTATCCCTTTTGACTCTGGGCTTTTCCCATTCTCTTACTTCTGTAAATCTTACTCTTACTCCACGGTGTAGCTGGGTAGCTGGCCCTTGATGTCCTCCTCCTCCTCTGGCTCCTACATGTCTAGCTCCCTCTTCCCAGATTTTTCCCTCTATATATTCTCTCTTCCTGACAGCCCTGCCTATCCTTTCTCCTGCCTTGCTATTGGCCAGTTCTTTATTAGACCATTAGGTATTTTAGACAGGCACAGTAACACAGCTTCACAGAGTTAAATGCAATATAAACAAAAGTAACACACCTTAAAATAATATTCTACTACACATCGTCTTACCAGCATTGCTGCCCAAACATGAGGTGAACAAGGATAGTACCAACAGACAGGCTAAAGTAGATGGGGAAAGCCCAAGAGGCCTCAACTCCAAACAAAGAACTACAGGCAACTAAAGCATGCCGAGTGGGAGAAAACAGANTTCCTCAGCACACCAACTGGTTATCCACTTTCAAGTGGTCAAAAAATATATACATACAAGTAACATACAAACTGAGCAGGTTGTATGTGTATATTTAGGAATGTGTGTGTGTGTGTGCATGCACACATGTATGTTAATAATTAGTGAAAAAAGAGGGTACAAATTTGAAAGAGAGCAGAGATGAGAATGTGGGACATTTGGAGGCAGGAAAAGGAAGGAGAAATGGTATAACTATATTATAATCTCAAAAAAAAAATTTTTGAAATTAATGATCATAAACAGTACCATTAATTAAGGAGCAAGAAACCCACCCCCTAAAATTGACTACATTTAATTTATAAGAATTTTGATAAGATAAAGCCATACTTTATGNCACTGGTGTGATTGCTTTTTGCTTATTCCTTTCAAAACTTAACCCTGTTATCTTTATTTCCAAGGCAAAGAAATGTTATGACCTAAAACTTACCTAAGAGAATATGAGTAGCAAAAACATCTAAGTTTGCCATGAAATGANCAATTTAATCATATAGCTATGAGAAACTTTCATGAATTATTCATAAGCCACTTTCTCAGGAAAGTGTTGTTAATACTGGGAATATTTCCTCCTGGTCTTTGTCAGAGTTGAATTCATACTGCATACACAGCCTGAAAAATCTGCTTTCTTTTCCCTTAACACTAAGAATGTTTGTGTCACCAGAAACAGTAAATATCGTTAAGAACTACAAATTATGTTGCCTTGCTATAATTAACTCCATTCCTAATACTGAGCATTTAACTAGCTTTTTATAACAATATTTTTGCAACATTGTACTTCTTCACCATAAATACATGTAGACATTTTAGACTATTCCAAATGTTATTCTGGGAGCCGAAAAGGCATGACAAATCTTAAGGCACATTTATTACAAAAGGCTGCACCCATCCATTGTTCTACAAAGAATACAAAAAGGCTCTTTGGCCACATAAAAGAGCTGGATGCTCACACTTAAAATCTTTGCCAATTTAAAAGAAAAGACTTAAATATTTAAACTATTAAATATGAACAACTCCCAAATACCTTTGACTATGTATATCTCCTTTGTTGTCATTTATGGGAATATGTTATTTCCTTTTTGACTAAAGCCACTTTCTTTCTCTCTTTTTCTTTTTTTTTAGGACAAGGTCTCTCTATGTAGCCCTGGCTGTCTTAGAACACACTATGTAGACCAGGATGACCTCAAACACAGAGATCCACATGCCTCTGTCTCCCAAACGCTGGGATTAAAGGCGTGCACCACCCACCACACCTGCACATGGCCAGTTTTTAAACATCATTTTATGCTTAGACTGCTCAAAATAATTTAAATCAACTTATTTGTTATTACAAAATTTCACAGATTATGCATATTTGTTTATGCTTAATGTAGTGATGTGTGCTGAGGAAGGAACTGCCCCAATGTTTAACTTTAATGACTTAACCTTAACATTAAACATCACAGAAACACCTACTTTATGAGCGTAGACACCATTTTCTCATTTGCAAATCTAAAGATTGGGTACTTTTCTTTCATTTTTTAAAAAAGTAGGTTTTTTAAAAAATTTTTACTCGATTCTATATAGAGAGTTTATCTTGGCTAAGATACAGGAGCTGAAAGAACAAAATAATAATAATAATAATAATAATAATAATAATAATAATAATAATAATATAATAGTTGGAATTCCTAGCCACTCCCCCAATTAAATGACCGCACATGCATAGTTCAGTAGCCAAGCAAGTGGCCTTACGTCCTAAATCCTACATAATCCGTGTGCTGCGTGATCACGTAATTTGCGAGCAGCGTGATCATGCAATCCATGTGCACGCATGGCGTAGCTCCGTAAGCCCACATGTGCATGTGCGGGGGTCCTTAGGAAGCAGGTCAGACTCCTCCCCTTCCTCTCTTTCTTCTCCTTCCTCTCTCTCCCCATGCACGTCTTCCACAGGCCTGGTCACATTCTTTCCTGTCTCCCCCTTCTCCTAATAAAACTCTGATAATGGCTTCTGTCATACCTCATGGCTTTTCTTGTAACAGCACCGCTTACACTGTGCCGCCGCATTAAAACCAACAATAATAATAATATATAAGGATCACAAATGCCTTCCATAGGGTCTCAGGATGGCAGCAAGAATAATATCTATCCTCTTTAGTACCTTTATCATCATTATTAGAAAACACAACATAATCTTCCTTTCTGCAGGCCCTGCTCTATATAGCCATATCAGTGGATCAGCCAAGTGTAAGGGCTAGAGGAGGCCACAGACTTGGGGCTTGGGTCAGGGATACTGTTAAAGAGCCCTCTCCCCCACAATTAACCATCTCCAAACACAGCATTATCTGGTTTCAAAATAATAGTACTGAGGCTCAGAACCCCTGACCTAGATAATTCTTTCTTATTCAATCTCACAATCCTACAAGCAGGTAACTACTTCACAAAGACGAAGGACCTTTCTATGTCCTATAGAAAGGTCAAAGTCACACATTCTAGTAAATGACAGGGCCCATATTTGATCCTAGGACTGTCTATCTTGACTCCAGAACTGTTGTCAACCACTGGTGTACACCTAAAGAATTTGGCAAATTTGCCAGGACAATGCCTAGACTTCAGTTTGTCTCAGAAATCCCAGCAGAAGCAGGGTTTCTTGGGAGCAAGCTCAGATTTAAAGACCTCCAATGATTCATAAAACCAGAATGTCAATTTGGTAAGTAACTTCCTGGATGAAGTATGAAGTCAGCATGACAGGCCACTTCTCTCCCCGAAAAAATCCACAGAAGCAGCCAAAGCATAATTAAGAAGTTGTTTGGTGATCAGGAAATGGGAGATTAAGAATTTGTCAAATAAAAGTCTAATGATATCAGGCTGGATAACACACATATAGACACACACACACACACACACACACACACACACACACACACGAGATCATCTGGCTAATTTGGCTTCCACACTTTATTTGGATTGGCTACAGCTTTCGACCAGGCATGAAAATCTCTTCTAGGTGAGGCTCTGTAACCTTCCCTCTCCGTGAATGACAGCCAGAGGAATAGGATAGCTATATCATTTGCACAGTGCAAAAAGGAAAGCATGGGCCGATGTTCTAAGTTTTTGACTTTTCAGAGGGTGACAAAGGGGAAAATTAATCTAAATGGAGGGTGCTTGTGAGGATGAGGACCATGAAGGTGACAAGCTCACATGATCAACATATTCAACAGGAAATGAAACGGCTAATATACTTGGTCCTCCAATGACTTGTGGTCTATGTCCCTGACTCATTAGTGCTGTCTTAAGTTTCAGTTCACAGAAAGCATCCTGATCCTCTATTTTCTAACCTGCTGGTCACTATCCCCTAACTAAAACAACTTGGAATAAAAAATCTGTTATTTTCCAAGCAGCTTGCCAATTGTCTCAATGTCATATATTACTTAACACCCCTCTAATCTGAGTATCAACTTTATCATACAAGGTGTGTTTGTGGTGGGCTATCAATTTCTTTAAAGTATTTATTTTGTCAACATTGTAAGGACTGATTTTTGGCACTGCTGCAGTCATTTCACTGGACTAGAATTTCCCTCCTATACCCAAATGACACTTGCAACTCTGAAGAGTTACTGTGGTGGGCCTTACAGTCTGCAGAGCTATCCCAACTGTTTCCTTTAATTAGAACCTACCTTATTTTCTCCCTTCTCCCCAGCCCCAAGTCAAAAGTCAGATCAAGAGTCATGGGTTGGGGATATGGGGCAGTGTGGTACAGTGCTTACACTGTACCCATGAGGCCCCGAGTTTTTTCTCTAACACAACCCCCTCACACACACATACAAATGGACATGGTACCCATGAAGCCCTGGGTTTACTCTCTACCACAACCACCCCCAACACACACACACACACACACACACACACACACACACACACCGAGGAGGGGTCTTGACATTTCACCCACACAGAGCTAATTTAGGTGTGTTCATTTCAGTGAGAACCCTTTGTGCTCCTCCAAGAGTGTGGGAGGAATCACTGTCATCACTTAACATACTATGTTCTTCCAAACATGGTAAACTATGCTTGTCTTGCCACCCTATAGGGACTGACTGGGTATTCTTGTTCCCTAGTAGGGACAGGGCACACTGCCTGGTTGGATGCACATGGGAGAGACTGACAGGTGAGCAATCTTCCACAGGCCTTAAGAATGGAGATGCTGTTTCTTTCTAATAGCCCCCAGTAGCACACCAGTGTCACAGACGCTCAGGCACATTCTTAATAGATGANTGAAAAGCTGCTCTAGGTTATTTGTTCAAGAAACAGGGACACAGAGAAATGAGTGAAAATATGGGCTTCTATTTTACTCAATAAAGGGCAGAGATTAAAGAGCTCGGTAAATATTTGTATAAAACAAATGTGTGTCGGACTCTGTCTGGATTGCTTGTCAAGACAGTCTTCATGTAATTTGTGCTGCCTCTCATTCTACCAGAAACACAGTTGCCATTTATCTTCCAGATAATCTGAAACTCATTCTCAAACTGTATTCTTTACTCTTTGGAAACTAAACAGTAGAGAGAGACAGTCTCAAGATCTATTTAAGTTTCGCTGTTCTGCAATCTGTGTATTTGGACAGTAGACTGGTTGTTGAGAATAGTCTAGGAATTTAAGCAGATTCCCTACACTGCAGACAGAGTGTGTGCACTGGTGTAGCCAGACAACTGTCACAGACTGCAGAGCAGACCCAAGAGAAGATCTGCATCGACTTTCCATCCTGTCCAACTTGGCCTCCAGTCTTCCTGCACTCTATTTATAGTGTGATAGACAAAGGGTTATGCCAACTCCCAAGTTTGTTGTTTTTTTAAAAAGCAAGATCCCTCTTCACTCCATTGGTTATGTTTGAGATTCAATACAGTCAGATAATCTGACATTAGGTAAGAATAAAACCACACTGTCATCTTGGTTGACAAAAACTAATGAACTCTGTGATCCACTTGNTACTCAACACTGATACTGTATTATACACAATACACCCTTCATAAATACTCATTGGAAGAATGACAGGCAAATATGGCTTCTACACAAAGACTTTGTGGTTCAGAGACCTTTTAATCTAGAAAAAAATTGTCTTCTATACAATNTACAAAAGTTAATTTTTGTGTTCTCAANGCACTCAATTTTTTGCATACTTATTTAAATAATAATTAGCTTAAAATAAAGTGCATATAAAAGCACAGGTGTATTAGACAACAGAGTTCTCACTCAAGATGGTTAAACTTAGCATATTGAAGTGGAAATGCCATGCTGCATGAGGAAAAACTTTAACTCTTGTAATTATCAGTGAAGAAAATGGTTCTCAGCGGCCAAAAAAAAAAAGTTTCCTAAAAAACAGTGAAAGTACAAAATATACACCAAAAGCATAACAGACGCACAGTATATCTACAGTAAAATCTCCCTGAGGCAATGGAGGGGGAGACTCGAGGAGGATGATAAAGAGACTGAGAACAGCAGTATGAAATGTACTCACTCTGGCAAAGGGAAGCAGCGAGGTGATGCCAGGCTTCCCCTCCCTCTGTACTCATCTTCTGTTGGGCCAGGCTGGTATATATCTGCTCTCAGCTACCACTGACCATCTGCCTTAGGTCGTGTTTCTATTGCTGTGTTAAGACATCATGACCAAGTCTACTTGGGAAGGAAAGGTTTATTTATTACAGCGTGTAGTCCATCATCTAGGATTTCAGGGCAGGAACTGGAGTCAGGAGCTGGTGAAGAGACCATGGAGGAGTGCTGCTTACTGGCTTGCTACTAGTAGNCTGCTCAGCCTGCTTTCTTATACCATCCAGGACCACCCACCTCTGGGCCCTTCCACAACAACCATCATCAGGAAAATGCCCTACAGGGCTTCCCTACAGGCCAAACTTTTCTTAAGATTCCCCATCAGGTAGCCAAGATCATGANAGATAGATAGATAGCCAAGATAGACCACGGACCTAGGGGAAAACCCAAATGTTATTTTTCTGCTAAAGTAACATAGCCATAAAATGACTCNTAAGGACATCGTGCTATATTCATAGATCAATGTCTTTCTCAGTCATTTTCAGAGAAGCTTCCTCCTGCAGTAGGTAGGAACAACTGGACAGTGTGCAGAGAGTTGGAGACCTTGGACTGCTCAGTCCTAAGTGACGTGTCTCCATCAGATCCCTTCCCTCAGGGAACTGTGGAAGAAGAGAAGGAAAAATTGCAAGAGCTAGTGGGGATGGAAGGTGCTAGAACAAAACTAACTCAATGGTGTTTTTGAACGGCTGTTGTCACACAATGCTTTGTCTGGGCTTTTTTTTTTAAACCTTATAGGTCTTTTGCCTGTATATTATGATTTCTGGTTCAGCATTTTCATGGGATTTCTGTATGTGCGTCTTGGTCTCTATGTGTTTCTTGTGCTTTTCCTTTTGCTCTTTTTTTTCCCCCTTCCCGTTTGTTCTGTTCTATTCTGGCTTTTTGTTTGTTTCTTCAGTTGCCTGTTTTCTAATGAGAGAAAGTGTGTGGATTTGGGTGGGTGGAGAGATGGGGAGGATCTGGAAGGAAATGGGGGACGGGAAACAGTGATCAGAATGTATTGTATGAGAAAATCTATTTTCAATAAAAATTAAAAATATAAAAAAGTCATAACCTTATAAGTAAAATTCAAGTAGCTCATGCCCTCCATCCACTACACCAGAACCCACATCAGATTTAAAAAATAAGATTCCTTACCCTTGGACATACAGAACCTACATGTCAGTTTAGACTGGCTTGCATAGATGAAATGGTATCCTCAAATCTCAGTGACAGTACAGGTTCACTTTTTCTTCACAAGGTTAGCACACATTGAGCACTTTGTTTTGAATAGTCTTTACTNAAGTCAGAGACTGGTGGAGTCCCCACAACTTGGAATGTTACCACACCCTATGGCAGTGGCATACTGCTCAGTGGCTCTGGAAGATTCACCCTAAAACCTCTTCTGCTAAGATGTATGTATAGAAAGGATGTATAAGGTATTTTATTGCATAAGAGGCACAAGCATTCCTGACTTCAAGGAGATAGGGAAGTGCAGTATTTCCAGGGTCTTGCTGAGAAAACTAGTATACTGTGATAAAGCCCTGATGACCAGCAAAGAAACCAGATACCCGTGATGCTTCCACCTCCTCTTTGTTTTCTCTCCTTTTCACTCCCTCACATAGGCTTCAGAGCAAGTGGAAGAAGGGCTGAAATCAACCTTTTACTTTAAAATGGAAGTCATGAAGATGATCACGGTGTAGACCAGCAGCACACCATNAGCAAAAGGCCTCAGTTCAGTCCATAATGGAAAAAAGGAAGAAAGAGAGAAAAGATAAAAGAACATAAAGGGGGTAAGTTCTTAACCTAAAAAATCTACAGAATTCTATAAAGAATTACAACTTGTAAACTCTGAAACAGAATAATTAAATTTAAATAATGATTTAAATTATTTTTAATATTTCCTTACATTTCTCTCAGGCTAAAATAATCATTTGCTTATAATATTTTACTATTTCCTGCACCAAAATACTGAAAGTTCCCAGGTATGATGGTGCATGCCTATAATTTGACTGCGGAGGAGGCTGCGGCAGGAAGAATTTGTGTCTGAAGGCAGCCTGGGTTACTTTGATGGTTTGAATGAAAATGTCCCCCACAGGCTCATATGTCCCCCACAGGCTCTTAGTCCTCAGTTGACGGACTGTTTGGAAGAATAAGGAGGTATGACCTTGTTGCAGGAGGTATGTTGCTGGGGGTGGACTTTGAGATTTCAAAAGCCCACACCAGGCCCAAGTGTCCCTCTACCTGCAGCCTGGGGATCAGGATGTAGCTCTTAGCTACTTCTCAAGCAACATGTCTGCCTGAGTGCCACCATGCTCTCCACCATAATGGTAATAGATTAATCCTCTGAAACTGTAAGCAAGGCCCCAATTAAATGATTTCGCCTATAAACAGCCTTGGTCACGGTGTCTTTTCACAGAAACTGAACAGTAAGACAGCTACATAGCAAAATCTTTTCTAAACAAACAGATGTGGGTGCATACACACATGTGCCATAATCCAGTTATCATTCCATCTATAAAAAGCAATATAAATGTATCATTTAGCTACTCAGCAGTCATTTTGGCAACTCTCATTAAATGGTACTTAAAGTCAGTTCCCAAATCATCTTATGTTTATGTTATCAGAACGTTACTATACAGATTTAACCAAGGTATTGAACTATGTAATCTCGTTTTGGCAAAATGACATAGGTGCACTTCCCACTTAATCTAGAATGGTCCACCCCTATTTAAGATTATCAGTGGCACTTTAAGAATCAGCTATCCGTAAACCTCCTTCTAATTCTCTATAAATTCTGTTTTACACCTCCACATTCAATAGTTCCCTAGTCATCCCAGATATATTTATCAATTCTAAAAGCTTCTACAAACTGTTCTGTTTCCTCTGTAAAGCATTCTACTTTCTCATAAACATGTTTGATACTTAAAGTACTTTATTAAACTGCCATGATCCATTACAAAGCTTGTATTTTTGTTGCTGCTTAAAAGGAGAGGTATTTAGAATATAGCCATAAAATTGACTCAATCTTCTGTATAAGTTTTTATGTTTCTAAAGATGATTTTTTGTACATACACACAACTCCTCTTTTTAGTGACTACATAATCAAGAACCAGTGACAGCTGGTAAATGGGTTGTCATGGTCACTACTGGAAGGAGAGCTGCTGGAGTACACAAATGAGTAGTGCTAGGGGTTCAGGCCAGGAAGAATTTCCTCATCATATGCTATTATTTTATTATTAAAGATAAAAAGGTCAACTCTTTTTGTCTGTTTCATAAAACCTTTAGAGGAAAAACAAAACTTTATGTTAGAACACATATGCCACGCTGGAGAGATGGCTCAGGGGTTAAGAACATTGGCAGCTCTTCCAGAGGTCCTGAGTTCAACTCCCTGCAACCACACGGTGGCCCACAGCCGTCTGTAATAGGATCTGGCGCCCTCTTGTGGAATGCAAGTGTATATGCACATAGAGTGCCGTATACATTAAAACAAATAAATAAAATTCAAAAAACCCACATATGCCTTTAGTCAATCAATTTTCAAGTTATTTTTCCCCGTTTAAAATTTGGTTTTTAATATGTAAACCTAATCGCTATTATCTATTTTTAGAATGTTTTCCTCTAATCACTTGCTCTACATGTAAAATCCAGTCTAAAATATCAATTACTTCTTTCAATGGTTAACTTATGTAGAGTATGGCATGATTAAAAAAAATCATGCATTCAACATCTTTACAGCTCCTATCAAACAGGGAATATTTCTAAGGAGATGATTCCAGTGTAGGACAGGCTCAAACATTCTACATAAGCCTGCCTTCAGAATAAAGGACAAACCATATGAGCCCCACTCCTTTCTCCAATGGGAAAGTCATCCCCTGTACTTCTAATGGTGCTAATACAAAGACGTAAGAAAACAAACAACATGTAGAAACGAAGTAAAGATAGATGCATGTGGCTAGAGGACCTACTTTCTGGGTATTTTACAAATATTCCATTTAATTCNATTCAAAGAATAACAGATACAGTGCACCCAAGTGAGTCTGAAGAGCAATTCATCAGAGCACTTTTAGAAAAGAACTACTGTGGCTTTTAGTGGTGCTAGAGATCAAACCCAGGTCACTGAGTACACTAGACAACTGGTCTACCACTGAACCACATCCCTTGTCCCCTAAATATAAACTTTATAAAGTCCATTTACATGTTTGTTATTAATCATCAGCATTCATCAAGGATTCTCTCCAAAATATCACCAGCAGTGAACAGTAAATGGATTAGTTTATACCAGAAAACAGTACTAGAATAGTACTGGTCCAGTAAATATTTCTGAGCATTCTATTTGATGACTACTATGTGTTTTAATGAACTGATAGCTAAGGAGCCAGGTGTGGTGGTGCATGCCTTTAATCCTAGAACTCAGGAAGCAGAAGCAGGTGGATCTCTGCTAGTCTGAGGGCTACATAGTGAAATCCTGTCTCATAAAATAGGAGTGGGGGACTGGAGAGATGGCTCATCAGGTAAAAAACAGCTTAATTGGATTTGGTTCCCAGTACTCACATGATGGTTCACAACCACCTGTAACTACAATTCACTGGGAACCAGTGCCCTCTTCTGACCTCCACAGGCACCAGGCATACATGTAGTACACATACATAAATACAGGCAAAATACTAAAACACAAAAAACTAAAGTAAATCTAAGAAAAGGTTTTAAAAATTAAATTGATAGCCAAGGAGAAATTTTCTAAGAATTATGATCCTTTGGTTTAAATACCAACGACAGTTTCCCAAACCTGTCAAAAGGCTTCCATTGTTCAGGGAATATGATTATCTCTTGGCATTTATTTTGATCTAAAATCTTCCTTTATATTAAAATAAACTATATATAAACACTAGCCAATAGACTAATACAGTCGCATTTATCACAATGTAAATCTGCCCTTCAAATAGTAGGTCTATCACCACTTAAGGCATCTAAATATTTTCATTACTCAGAAGAGTATTCCTGGATACTTCTGGTTTTGAGATGATGGTGACCAATGTACACACAGGAGAGAGAGGCCACCAGGACTCTTCTAGTTCACTAGTACTTTTTCAGAACCAGTGTCATTTGACCAGATTGTCCTGGGATGGGAAACCAGAACTTAACCCAGCAGAGAAGTCATAAGAAGAACTTGGAGGACCCTTACAAATGTCATAATGAAACTGTCCAACAGTAGCACTTGGGGGGACTCTCCCAATCAAGACTCTCAATGCAATTATCAGAAGTCTAGCAAGACTGCTACTGCTTACCAAAGTGTGACAGCAAAATGCTTATAAAGATGCAAGACTCAAAATACAGAACATATTGAAAAGAAAATGGAGCTCAAGAATCTGGCTTATTCATTATTTAAAACAAAAAGATTAAAGTCGTCAAAATAAACTAGCTATTCTTTTTCTTCTTGCTTCAGCCGTGCCAAGTACTAGGGTTATTAGTCCTATACTACCACACCCAACTCCATTTTCATTTTTAAAAATGGAACTAAACAGCCTTTTAAAAAAATACATATTTTCTGTGTTCATGTTTTCTGGGTTCAAACTANACCATTTCATGGAAATTGCTTTAAAAAAATAAGATTTGATGACATTTGTGTAAGTCATGGCATATTTCTATAAAGTCTAATTTTTAAATGGCTTCCAAGAAAGCAATAATATATAATGACATTGTCTTAGGGTTTCTATTGCTGTGAAGAGACACCATGACCACAACAACTTTTGTAAAGGAAAATGTTTAATTGGGCTGGCTTACAGTTTCAGAGGTTTAGTCCATTATCATAATGGCAGGAAATATGGTGGCATGCAGGCAGGAATGGTGCTGGAGGAGCTGAGAGTTTTATATCTTGAACCAGAGGCAACAGGAAGTGAATTGTGATACTGGGAATAGCTTGAGCTTAGGAGACCTCAAAGCCCACCCCCACAGTGACACACTTCCTCTAACAAGGTTAAACCTCCTAATAGTGCCACTCCCTTTGGGGGCCATTTTCTTTCAAACCACCACAGACATAGAGCTTAAATTTCTCCTTTGTAAGGGAATTTTTCTTTTTATTAACTGTTATTTTTCTCCAATCAATTTGTAAGATGATAAATTAAAAACAAGTTCTAATTGCTGTAGGCTGCAAGAATATGAAATAGAAATTCAGCTGCATATGATAAAGCTATACCTAGAAGGGTCAAGGAATCCTTCTAGAGAGAAGCCATATTTGGTGTTATTTGGCTTTTAATATTCAGCTGTTTCTTGCTATGAATTTCCTGTGCTCATAATTTTCCAAAGACCTTATAACTGTGAGTGGACCATTCCTTGGGCATATATGCTTAAAGTACTTGGATAAGGTCATGCAGACAAGGCTTTCTGCCTCCAGGCTCCCTGCTCCCTTTTTAGCACTTGAATTGGACATCTGCATTGGGCAAATATCTCCTTTAGCTACATCCAAGGCTAGGGAAAGCTCCAAACAAAGCATCCAAGAATAAGTGACCTGGCCAGACCACCTGCTAGGCCCCTGAGGCCCCTGATTTAAGGTAAAACATCCTTTCAGAGGCACAGCCTGGCTCCTAGGCCAAGTGCCTGTCTCCTAGGTGCATAGCTTTGCTTCTTGAACAAATCAAGTTCAGATCCTCCTTCCTCTGACAGGTGAAATGATATTCTGGAGCAAGTGACTCAGAACTAAAGGGTTTTTTGCATACCAGGTGAAGGAGGATTGAGGCAGAATTCCTAGGGCCAAGCAGAGTCACGTGGCAGGAGAAGAAAGAACAAGGCAGAGTTTTGGTAGATGGTAGGGATTGCGTCAGGTCAGGAGAGTAGGAAAGAAGGAACAAACATGGACGGAGAACCTGAGGACAAAGATGAGATCGATAGCAGAAGAGCTTAGCTAGCGCTATGAGAGGACAGGAAGAGAAGGGACAGAGAGAAGCTAAGCATGAGGGCAGAAAGGAAGCTGTGTAGAGAGAGAACTAACTCAGAAGAATAAAGTGTATGAACTAAGAGTTTCGTGTACACAGGTTCTTTTCCCTCAGATTACCCTACNGGCCATAGCATCTTCCCTAGGACTCTGGGAGAAATCTCAGCAGGCCCCTGAGAAAATTCTGACATCTAATAAATTTTTTAATTAAGATAAAGTAATATGATGAGTTAAAAAAAATTAAAATCCAGAAACAAACTACTAAACATTTAGGTCAAATAAATTAGCAAACTTGTTAGGGTCTTTTGTTCTTTAAATAAAAAAATATTACAAAGAAGGCATTGTTTAGAACCTTTGAAAGGTGGCTGGGGATGTAGCTCAGGTGAGACAGACTGCCTAGCATGCACAAGGCCCTGGGCTCCACCCCCAGCACCACACATACTTGTTATGGGGTGCCCCCCTGCAATCTCTGTACCCCAGAGATGGAAGCAGGAGGGTCAGAAGTTCAAAGTCATCCTTAGCTGAGTTGGAGGTCATGAGATAATACTAATCTCATGAGTTGGGTAACATGAGATCCTATCTCAAAAACTAAAGCCTTGAACTTTCTCATGCTCAATTCATTGAGTACTCTTCAAGCCATTTCTTCTACAAAATGATAGCTAAAAGGAAGAGTGCCTAATAATAAACAAAAAGATTTAAGATATGTATTACTGTATGCTATTAATATTTTTAAATTAAATTTTAAGGGGTTGAGGATGCATTGTCTAGCATGCACAAGACCCTGGATTCAATTTCTAGAGCCATATCAACTGGGTGTGGTGGCATATGTCTGTAAACCCAGCACTGAGGAGCTGGAAGCAGGAGGATGAGGAAGGAGTTCAAGGCTACACAGTGGATTTGAGGCCATGAGACACTACATGAGACATCATCTAAAAAAGTAAGTAAATGTCATCATAGAGCCCTCAGCCATAGATTGATGGAGGCAGATGAGGAGATCGATCGCTGGGCACCAGGCCGAGCTCCAGGAGTCCAGTTGATAGGAGAGAGGGGGCCTTCTATGAGCAAGGGATGAGATCATGATGAGAAGGTATACAAAGATGGCCAGCCAAACTAGTGGAAACACATGAACTGTGGACCAATAGCAGAGGAACCCCCATGGTACTGGACTGGGCCCTCTGGATAGGCGAGACAGATGTCTAGCTTGGACTGTTTGGNGGACCCCCAGACAGGCAGTGGGATTGGGACCCTTCCCTGGTGCTGAACTAGCTTTTTGGAGCCCAGTGCCCATGATGAGACACTTTGCGCAGCTGTGGTGCAGGGAGGAGGTGCTTAGACCTGCCTCAACTGAATGTGCTAGGTTCTGCTGACTCCCCATGGGAGACCTTGGGTGGGAGGAGGGAGGAGAGGGGAATCTATAAAAAAATTTTTTTAAAAGAAAGAAAAAAGTATCAGATATGAAATAAAATATTTGTGAAAAAATTTAACTACAAAGTAGGTAAATAAAAGAAAAATTCATTTTTGATTAAGAATTATGTTTGATAGGAATATCTTGTAATACAGAGAAATGGTCACCAAATCTTACTAAATATTTTTATAGTAGTTTGCAAGACAGGTGCACAATATATTTACAAACAGTATGCATGAAAGATGGCTTTCAGGGTGGACACCAATGTCCACATAGCAGTGACTGCTCTACAGTCAGACTATGATAATTATACTTACTACCCTATCTGTGCACTTCTAGGTTTTTCTCACTTCATAAGCAGAAATTAAGAATTTTAAAAGTAGCTGGGCAGTGGTGTCTCACGCCTTTAACCCCAGTACTCAGGAGGCAGAGGCAGGCGAATCTCTGACAGTGATCGGAGAATCAGCCTCACTCAAGAGAAAATTGCAAGAAAGAATAAAAGGGAAATTGTGTTGAAAAATGTAGCAACTTGGATTTTTTTTTGCCTTTTTTTTTTTTTTAAGGATGGCTCAACAGAAGAAAGAATCAAGGAACTTGGGCTAGAGAGGTGGTTCAGTGGGTGAAGTACTTGCTGTGCAAACATGAAGACCATTTCAGATCTCCAGTACCTGTGAAAAGCCAGCTGTGACAGCACACATGTGTAACCCTGGCCCTGGGAGACTGGAGGCAGGAGGATCTCAGGGGTTCACTGGCCAGCCAGTCTAGCCAAAACGGTGAGCTCCAGGTGTGGAAGCCCATCGCACAAACAGAGGAAAATGATACAGGAAGACATCAGCCTCTGGCCTTCACAAGCATCACAGGCNAGTGATGCTCATATATATGTATGTGCACACATGCTGCAGCCCCATNGACACTAAACAAATAAAATAGAGTCAATGTTCAAAGCAGAATCAAAGAACTTGAAAGACAGATCAATAGAAATCATGCCACTTGAAAAACAGAAAAATAGCCAGGTGGTGGTGGCGCATGCCTTTAATCCCAGCACTGGGGAGGCAGAGACAGATGGATCTCTGTGAGTTTGAGGCCAG
>LZPO01066276.1:586320-609704 GCA_001675575.1 Neotoma lepida
ACACTGCATCTGGGCAGGGCTGTCAGAAAATAGCCTCTTGACTTGAAGTCCCTTGCAGCCTTGCAGCACTCAAGGTCCATGCCTCACTACCACGTGGGGTCATGCCAGGAATATGTTAAACTACCTATGTCTACTTAGAAAGGGAAGACATGACAAAATATTTAAGTCTTTAAATATTTTTAAAATATCTAAGAAGGTCACTGTCACCTTTTTTGGTGATGGTTAATGGAGACAACATTCACAATGCCTTGAAATGGGCCTCAGGAACAATGACTTAAGTCCCTTAGATGAAGTGCTCTCTTTCCATCATTATGTAAAAAATACACCATTCATTTCTGTCTTAAATATTTAGCAGTCTTGTTATGAAGTCTTCTGTAAAATAATAAAATCAACATTCTCTGTTTAAAATGACTCCTAACTAAAGAAAGAACAACACACAAAAAAGGAGGAAAAGTAGAAACAGGGATTTGGTGAGGGGTTGGGGTTATTTTGGGTTATGTTTTACACTCTGAGGCAGAGTCACACTTTGTAGCCCAGGCTAGCCTGTATGTAGAGCAGGATGGCCTATAACTTGCAGTGATCTCCCTACCTCTGCTTCCCGAGTGCTGGGACTGCAGATGTTAACAACTGAACCCAGCAAAGTCTGATTCTTAACTGATAAATAAAAGAGAAGCCTGAATACATTTTGTTTTTTAACTGAATCATTAATTTTTTTAATATCAAAACACTTGATCAAATTATAAACTAGAATGAAATAGCTCACTGAGCTCAGGGACTCAGAAGCCAAGGACAGTATTGTTCCTTCTCTGGATATTGGCTCAAAAGAAGCAGCTGGCAAAATTGGATAGGGGAAGTGGGGTGTGGCAGCATTTATATACAAGTCAAAATAGCAGGTTGAAATTTAAAAGGCAATCTCTGTTTTCAAAATAATAGTCTAAAGATCCAGCTGATAATTTAGGGGAGAGAAGTTGCTTTTCTGCTCTTAGCTAAAGAAATCCTCCACACATGGTATTACAATGATAAGTCAATCCAAATTTGGGATAGTGCTAAGTGGTATCCAAAAATTATGTACTTATGTACTTCAACTAATTAAACTTAAGAGCAGCAGTAAGATACAGAAGAAAAAAAAAACAGAATGAACATTAGGACATTCTGTTCTATTAAATTTTGATACATTGAACTAATAAAAGTACACTTAACAATTAGTAAAAGGCAGGGATTATGCTGAAAGCTTTCTAAGCATTCTCTTCATGAATCATCACAATAAGCAAATTTTACAGGAGATGGCTTAAGTAATTTTTCCAGAACACATAGAGTAACTGGTGGATCTAAGACCTTCATCAGTGTCTTCCTTGGGCTGAGCCTGCAGCTACACACTGTAAGTTCTCACTGAATATTTAATCAGTAAGTGGGAAAAATTGCTCCACTTAGGAGCTTCTTCACTTCTTACTGCCTTCTACAGTTAAATATNGAGATGTTAAAACTAGCCTTAAATTTAGTTTAAACAAGCATTTACAGAGCATCAGTTCTATCCCATATCCCATCAGTCCAATCGAGCCCTCAACTCTGTTACCCTTGGTCATCCACTTCTTCAGACTTTCATTCATTCATTCATTCATTCATTCATTCATTCATTTATTTATTTGACAAGGTTTCTCTGTGTAGCCCTGGCTGTCCTGGAACTCATTCTGTAGACCAGGATGGCTTCAAACTCACAGAGATCCGCCTGCCTCTGCCTCCCAAAGGAGTGCTGGGGTTAAAGGCGTGCGCCACCACCACCACCCGATCACAGCAGTCTCTTTTACCAAACTCATCTCCCCATTCCTCCCCATTCCTTGGACTTCCCCTTTGCCTGCAACTTCCTTAAGAATGCAGAGTATACTGCTTAGTCACCAACAATGTTGAGTGTTCAGTAGAACTGCTGACCTGTGGGCTCTTCCTGTCCACTCCTACCCTCCTTTGTAACCCTTTTCCCACAGAGAACCNGAGTCTATATTTTTATAAAACATTTTTGACCAAGAACATTACTTTTCTTGGAGAGTGCCACTCCTTCTCTGCTACAATAAAAAAGGCAGCGGGGGTGGGGGGTGGGGGGGTGTGTTTCAGAGTTCTCTACACTGCCATCCTCCTCCAAGATTCACGACATTCAGGTACTCCTTCCTGAGTCATTCCAGTCCTCGGCTGGGAAGCGGTGGCGCACGCCTTTAACCCCAGCACTTGGGAGGCAGAGGTAGGCGGATCTCTGTGAGTTTGAGGCCAGGCAGATCTACAAAGCAAATTCTAGGACAACCAAGACTGTTACACAGAGAAACCCTGTCTCGAAAAACAAACAAACAAAAAACAAAACAAAACAAAACAAGAGTCAATCCTCAATTTGTGTTGGGCTTCCTTAATTCCAATAAAACTTCACACAACCTCTGCTTCTTGCCCCATAACTATAACATGCTCATTCTTTCCCAGCACACTCTACCTCAGAAATCTCAAGCTTCACTTTCACTCACATCCTTCCAACACTGTCATTCCCTTACAGTTCACATTCTGTGGGGAGTTGGGGAAGATTGAATGCAGAGTCACACAAGTCAGCCAAGAATGGAGCCTCAAAGACAAATCCAACGGTTTCTTTATTTCAACCTCATTCAGAAGTACATTTTTTCTCTGTTCATTAATGAAGGAGGGACCTCACATATTAGAAAGTGGCAACTGGCCAAAAATAACAAAAATAATTAAATTACAGTATCAATGACATGTGACAGGCTGCAGCATGGCGTCTACATGCCAGGGCTAGGAAATGTGTGTAAGGGTACACTGTAGCAAAGCTAATCCAGAGAAGCCTGTGATATACCTCCAACAAGAACAGGCATGTGTGCCACGCACAAGTGACAGCATGTGTATCACAACCTGGAATATGGCTACCATGTGCCACCTACTACAAAAGGCTCCACTTGTCCTGTGGCAAGACAGGTCAACAAAATGCCACGCTGGTAAAATAAGATGTCTGGTTTCTGAATAATGGATTCTTTGACTAAATCTGTAATTTTCCTTTATGAAAGCTTTTTATGGGAACTTTCACATCTCCGGTAGGTCATACCAGGGTCATGTCACCTAATCCATGGCAGTCTACAAAAAGATAAAAACCAAAAATGAGAGTATTTAGAAACTACTATAGCAATCTGGTATTTCTACAGAAATTCCCTATTTTACAGAAGCACTGGTCTACAATGCATTAGGAAAACAAAACAAAGAAACAAAAAAAAATGGTTCTGTTCATGCAGCAGAAACCTAAACCCTGATAATATTAAGGATAGCTGTGCTGAGTCCATGTGTCCGTTTTATCTACTCATGTTCTGAAAAGCCACCTGTCTCCTGGAGTCATTCTGGTCAGCTCCAGGGTGGTATTCTAGTAACAAGAATGCGCTGGGATTCTGTGGGCTACATACTTTCCAGGCCACCTCCAAGGCTCTTAGCATCTCCTGGCACAAACACTGATGTGAAGGTCTGAGGACATGGGAGGAACACTCCTCTCCCCTCAACAGCAATGATGATCTTTTATTACCGTCATCTTCCTTTCTTCCTGCTCCAGAGGTTCACAAAGCTCTGGAAGAAATGCAACTAAGGCCCTCAATATCCTTGAGAAAGTTTGTCAGTATTCCCAGAATCGTTAAAAACAAACCAGATGTCATTGAAGTCCAAGACCCATATCAAAGAAAGACATGCAGAGAACATACTTAAGGAACTCTTAGTCAATCAGGGCTGCTAGAGTCTGGTAAACAGGCATGCCACAGATGAGACAGGCAGCACCCGCTCTACTCACATGGCTTTATTTGTATGGAAACACAGGGAAGAATATGTTTAATGCCGTTCTCTGGGCATAGCACAGTAATCAGAGGATGAGATTGTTCTAGGATCCCCAGTGACTTCTCTCACCTAAGGGAAAGCCTAGACACCAGCTCATCACCCCTCTCTGGGTTGTTGGAGTTCCTGGCCACTCCCCCAGCTAAGTGACTTCACAGCGCATGTGCAAAGGGCCCTGCCATCTCTTCCCCCCTACTTTCTAATAAAGCTCTGATACTGAGTTTTGTCATGCCTCGTGACCTTTTCTCGAACGGTGACCACAAAGCTGCAAAATACTAACATCTGCAAAATACTAACATTTGGTGCCAAGACAAGTCAGGCTCTCCCGGCAGGCGGGAATCTCNTAAGCCTGCCTGGGAACCTGTACCGAGGTTCTGCTCTACCCACAACTGCCGCTTTTTTCATTTGCCCAGCCGCTGCTGATCTGCTCTGCACACACACTGGTTGCTCCCAAATGGTGAGTTTTTTCCTCAACCCCTCGCCACTTCTACGACTATAGCCTGAAATCTATTTCTCACTGTCGGACACACTGCGTCCACCGGCTGCATAGGGCCCACAGGTTTCACTGACTCGAAGGAGTTAGTGAAATTCTGTTTAGCCTGGGGGGGGGCTGCCTATGCCAGTCTGAGGCCCCCACCCCGCACTTGACGAAGTGCCCGGTGGTTCGTGCCTGCACAAACCCATTTCTGGTCCTAGTGATGCCTAGGACCTTGCCTCGCGTCCGGGACACAAGCCCTTGGGTCATCGTGATTTTTATTTTTATCTGAGACCTTGCTTCGTGTCCGGGACACAGGCACTCAGATTATTGCATTTTCTTTTCTTTTTACTTTGTATACCTTGGCTTAGCATCTGGGACCTGGTCTTGGGTCATTGTGGACCCGTTCTGCTGAGCGTCAGGGACCTTGGTAGTTGGTCATTGCTTTTTTCTGTGCCTGTTTATAGACCCATCCTCCTTGCNACCGGGACCTAGTTGGAGGGTCATTGTATTTTCTTTTCTTTTTACTTTATAGACCTTGCCTTGGTTCATTGTGGTTGTTTTTCTCTCTCAGCTGCAGTCATGGGACATAGGCTTCTTTCTCCCACCCTTCCTCTGAGAAATATGGCTGCTTAACGGCTGCTTGGACTAACTTCTACAGTGAACGGTCAAATAAAAAGTGTTACCTTATCTCCAAGCTTTCTACCTAAGCACCTTTCTTAGTCTTTCTCTTCTGCCCACGTGTAAGCTAACCCTGGGGAATCTCTGACTCCAAAGAATTTCTGCCTATCTGACTTCCGCTCAGCTCTCTGGTATTGGGTGGATCCAAAAAATTTCTGTGCTCTGGTAATGGGCGGGCTCTCCAGAACTCTAACTTCCACTTATCTGCCTTCTGCTCTGCTCCACTCCAGTAATGACAGGTTCTAAGGAACTCCAACTTCAGCTTATCTGTTCTGCTCTGCTCTCTGTACTGGCGGACTGTATGGTATCTAGCGGGTCGTTCCAACTGCCCAACTCTGGCTCCCACTTTCACTCTTCCTGTTACTCTTTCTCGAGCTGCCCTAAAAAATAGAGAGGTCTGGAAGCAGGCTAGGATGCATGCAAACGGTTTTCACCAAACCAATCCTGCCCACCNGCCCAGGGCTGAGGCAGTTTCTGATTAAGACCCACATTGGGATTAAAATAACCCAGATGGCTTTATAGCCAGGGATCAGTTTATATACTGCCTTCTGGCAAGTCTTCCTAAGGCTGTCCTCAAACCAGTAAACTATATGTAATAAAATCCGTTCCATGTCTCCCAGAACTTCCCNGCATCAGGGCTGATTTAACCATCTTGGAGAGAGTGCCCCTCTCACATCCACAGGCAGAGTCTCAGCCGTGGCATTCAAGGTACCATGGGAAAAATGACAAAGCCCAAAAACAAACCTGCCAAATGCTGGAACATGCCATCCAACTGGTGGCTGCCTAAAGCTTCCAGGTCCCTGTTTTAAGTGGCAGAAAAGGCCACTGAGCTTTGTGCCTGCCCTGCCCCAAACTGGGCCTTGTCCAAAGTGCCACCAAGAGACACTGACTGCCCTAGTGCACCTCCTGGCATGGGAGTATCAGACCAGAATCTCCTAGGCTTTGGCCATGGACTCACAGGGAGCCTGAGATAGCCATTACAGCATGGGTCAATCCATCTCCTTCTCTTTGGATACTGGAGCCACTTACTCAGTCCTGGAGGAGTCTTAAGAGTTGGGGTTCACCTCTCCTTATTTCCCTATTGCTGGATGGGGGGACAGCTTTACCCACCTCACCAGACCCCACCACTTAACTGTATTTTCAGGGGTATCCCTCTCACCCACACACTTTCAGTTGTGCCAACCTGCCCTGTGCCCCTAATGGGAAGAGATTTTCTAGCCAAGATAGGAGCTTTATTTCATTGCTCCCCGCATGTGCCTTACTCCAGACCTGTCAGCAGGGTCGCTTCTCCTCATACACAGTGTGCCACAGACAGGACCCTGCTCTCTCAAGTTCCAGAGGACCAATTCCACAAGAACGAGNNACCAACCCANAAGCTTTTCCTTCCTGNTTCCCTCTCCTAATTAACTTCTCAGTTAATTGTTACAGGGTCCATCACCATAGAGCTGAAGGACGAGAGCCATTAAGTATACATCCAGGCAGTAAGAAACAGTACCAGTCCAAAGGTATTTACACCACAGACCAAAGAGGGTCTGGGCTGCTTCTTAATATGTTTAAAAAATTTCTTTAAGCTCAAGAAACCAGCTTGAATTCATCTGGACAAGATGGATTTGCTTCAAAATTAAGTATAAACCAAACTTTTTCTCATCCTGGGATCCCCTCCCTCACCCTGGGGACCGCCCCTAAAGGTAAAAAACTTTTTTCTAAGCTTTTCTCTGTCTCACCAGCACTCTCTCAGACACAAGCAGCCAGAGTCCCAAGCCAAGAAAGATGGGCAACTCCAAAGCAGCAGAGGACAACTCATCATCCCAGGACATCCTGGCTACTTCAGAAGCCCCCTTCCCTACCCCCTAGAGCTCTGACGCCCACCAAGTCAGCTNGAAGCAGTTCTTGGGAGACACAGCACCCCCCACTCCTTTTCACCTGCCTTTTTTATAATAAGCAAAGAGTCTGGAATGTTGGAGTTCCTGGCCACTCCCCCAGCTAAGTGACTTCACAGCTCATGTGCAAAGGGAAATCTCGCCTCTTCCTCCCTCCCCCTCTCTTCCTTCTCTCTCTCTCCACATGCAGCCACGCGCACTCTGTCTCTGTCTCTTTCTCTATCTCTCTCTCTCTCCCTGCCACCCCCCCACTTTCTAATAAAGCTCTAATACTGGGTTTTGTCATGCCTCATGACCTTTTCTCGCACGGTGACCACCTCGCTGTAAAATACTAACATCTGCAAAATACTAACATGGGTCCCACCCTCTTCTCATCTCCCTGCCCAGCGTGAGAGCTCTAGTTTTATTTTGTTGCCTTGCTAGAACTGTCTGCTTCTTGATTTAAATCCCTCCTTTGGTGTCATCTTCCCATCCACCTCTTCACTGAGCTGCTTTGACTCACCTGGACATCCAGCCCAGGCTCCTAAAAGCCCCCATCTTGTCACAGGACACATGTGGACAGCAGGCTGGTACTATAAAACCAAAGCAAAACTGGGAAGAATCCTGGGTCCCATGTTTTCATAGACTATATATTGTATAATTATTATAAAAATCTTCTAAGAGGAATATTATTAGTTTATACCTTGTAGTGGTTTGAATAGGTATAGCCCCCACAGACTTGTGTGTTTGAATGCTTGGCCCATGGGAGTGGCACTATTAGAGGTGTGGTCTTGTTGGAGGATGTGTGTCACTATGGAGATAGGCTTTGAGGTNTCATACGCTCAAGCTATGCCCAGTGTGGTAGAGAGTCTCCTTCTAGTGCCTCTCAGCTCCTCTAACACCATGTCTGCCTGCATGCCACCATGTCCCGCCACAATAATAATGGACTAAACTTATGAAAATGTAAGCCATCCTCAAATATTTTTCTTTAAAAGCATTACTGGGGCTATGGTGTCTCATCATAGTAATAAAATCCTAACTATACAGAAGTTGGTACTGGGAACTGAGGTATTGTGATAGGCCTGATTATGCTTTTCTTTGGAGGAACGTGGACCTTGGGACCTTGGGTTAGGAACTGCTTAAAGGAGCAGAATGCTTTAAGTGCTACTTAATGGGCCATAATAATAGGAACATGGAAGACAGGGGTGCTAAGGGTGATTTGAACTGTGGGAGCCCAGCTTAAGAGGTTTCAGAGGAGAAGAATTTTAGTTATGTGGCCTAGAGACCAGTCTAGGTCTCTAGTGATACTTTGGCTAAAAATGTGGCTGCTTTTTGCCCTCTTCTGAAACATCTGCACTTTAGCCTCAGGCAGACATTTCAGAAGAGGGCAAAAAGCAGCCAAAGTGAAGAGTTTTGGATTAATTGCATTTGTAAAGTTAATCTCAAAACAGCCTAGTATTGACTCTGTCATGTGATTATTAGAGTTCCACTGTTATGAAGATTCATAATGAAAAGGAGCAAGCTGAGCAGGGAAAAATACAAAATGTACTGATTGCAGAGAAAATGGGCACCAGGAAGTGAAATGGAGCTAAATACTATGTTCAAGGAGATAAACAGATTAAAGNAATTAAAGAAAAGCCCAATGTTAAATGGAATAAAGGGAGTAGTGACCTCAGGGCAAGACCCTACCCAGCTAAGGTTCCAACAGGCTAAAACAAATTAAAGAAAAGCTTAGAGCTGGGTGTGGTGGTGCATGCCTTTAATCCCAGCACTCAGAAGACAGAGGCAGGTGGATCTCTGAGTTCAAGTCCAGCCTGGTCTACAGAGCAAGTTCCAGAACAGAAGGAAACCACCAAAAACAGATGTAATTGAACAAGGGGACCATGTTCCAGGCCTAGCAAGCAACAGAACTTGGCAGCTTCGGCCACACGATTCTGGCATTAGAGTCAAGGATAGCAAAAAAGAATCTCCCTATGCAACTAAGGAAAGCTGCTGAGGCCATGCGTGTGGCAAGGGTGTCTCTACACGGAGGCCTAGAGAGGCCATTGTGTAAAGCTGTGAAGGTGAACCCTGGATTGCCTTGGAGAACCCAAGATGTTAGAGATGCCAGAATTGTGGGATTCCTGCTGAAGAAAGGTGCTAACAGGGAGTAGAACTAGCTCAAGGGAAAGAAGTGTGTTGCAGTCAACAAAGCTGAAAGGAGTTGGAGATCTGAAGAACATTTCGACCTCAGACATGGAGACGCAGTTTGGAGTTTGACCAGCTGGTTTTCAGTCTTGCTTTGGTCCAGTGTTTCTGCACTAAGCTTCCTTCCCTACATTTTGGAAAGGTGATGTATATCCTGTGCCATTATATGTTAGAAGTATGTGATCTGTTTTTTTATTTTGATTATCGGTGATTACAGTTAAGAGATTGCATGAATCTCACTGGGTGGTTGGTAAAGGTGGTGGTAGTGCACACCTTTAATCCCAGCACTCAGGAGGCAGAGATGGATCTCTGTTGAGTTTGAGGCTGGCCTTTTATGCAAAGCAAGTTCCAGGACAGCTCTCTGTAGCTGTCTCAAAAACTAAGAGAGGTCTAGTGACATGGCTTGGTTTATAAAGGTGCTTGCTCTGCAGGTGGATCTAAGTTGGATACTAAGAACCCATGTAACTGTGGAAGGAGATAAAGAGAGAGAGAGAGAGAGAGAGAGAGAGAGAGAGAGGAGCCTATGGAGGCCAGGGAGTGGCATATGGCAGTTTGAATAGGTATGACCTCCACAGACTCATGTATTTGAATGCTTGGCCCATAGGAAGTGGCACTATTAGGAGGTGTAGCCTTGTTTGAGGATGTGTCACTATGGAGGTGGGCTTTGAGGTCTCATATGCTCAAGCAACTCCCAGTATGGCCCAGTTTCCTTCTGCTGCCTGCAGATCAAGATGTAGAGCTCTCAGCTCCTCCAGAGCCATGTCTGCCTGCATGCTGCCATGTTTTCTGCCATGACAATAATAGACTAAACCTCTGAACTGTAAGACAGCCCCAATTGAATGTTTTCTTTTATAAGAGTTGCTGTGGTCATGGTGTCTCTTCACAGCAATAAAACTCTAACTATGACATACCCAAGAAACTGAGTCTTAGAAAAGCTACTAAGGACTCTGAAGATGGACTTTAAAATGATACTAAATAAAAACAGCTATTAGTGATAGCTAATATCTCTATTTTCTTTGTCAAATGTATATTATCACAAGCTTTAAGACCAGCTTAAATGGAACTCTTCCTGTGAGAGCCATGTCCTAACAGCACAATGTTTTCTCCTTTCACTTTGTGGATACTATGGTATCTGTCGTAATATGAGTCATGGCTAGTTTCCCTGCTAGACTGTGAAATTCATATGGACTGCATCTTATTTCTGCATCCTTAGCAGTACACCTAGGACACAGGAAACTCTTAGTAAAGGTTTGCAGAATAAATTACTGAACTAATTAACGAAGCAGGATTTTCTCAGCATGCACCGTGGAGTGCAGGTAATGATCAGCCTCAAAAATTTTTTTTGGTTTTTGAGACAGAGTTTCTCTGTGTAGCTTTGGAGCCTGTCCTGGAGCTGGCTCTGCAGACCAGGCTGGCCTCGAACTCACAGAGATCTGCCTGCCTCTGCTGGGATTAAAGGCGTGCACCACCACCGCCCAGCTTGCCTCAAATGTTTTAAGGATAAACTTTACTCCAAGGCCAAAATATAAACCTAACTGCCATCATCTCAGCGGAGTAGACTCACAATATGAAAACAGTCTTTGGGGGAAAATAATGACCAGGAGTTAAAAGCTCTCATCACAATGAACAATGAAACAAATGAACATCGGGCTATAAAATATTTCCAAAAAAGGCATAACATAAGTTCCCGATTCGAGATAAGATGTGAACTTCTGTTGCTTCACTACTTTCTTGAGAATTTTGCATTTTTTCTCATTTTTCCTTTGAGCTGACTTTACAGGAACTTCTAATGTCTTTTTGTTTTGTTTTTTTGAGACAGGGTTTCTCTGTGTAGCTTTGGAGCCTGTCTTGGAACTTGCTCTGTAGCCCAGGTTGGCCTTGAACTCACAGAGATCTGCCTGCCTCTGCCTCCTGAGTGCTGGGATTAAAGGCGTGCGCCCCCACCACCTGGTTTAATTTTTTTACACAGAGTATGTGAGACTTAAAAACTTTCATTTCAGCTCTGAATTTTTTTAATNCTAATTTTAGAAAAAAGTAATGAAATTTCATCTTTGTTAAAACTGTACTATACAATTCAACACTCATGGTAAAACATTAAAGAATGAATTATCTTTATGACTAAAGTTATTATTCAGGTGTGTGTGTGTACTTCTGTTACTAAAAACAAGTGTTTCTTGACACAGACTACTCTACTGCAGACCTTGAAAGCAATGCCAAACATCAATGCAAAGACTCCATGGGCATCAGTGGGACATGCTGACAGACAGCGGCAGAATCTGTGCCACCGAAGAACTCACAGCAGCTAATAACGAATGGGTCAGGAACAACCTTCAAAACTCCAAAAAAGCAAATTTCAAAAATTCCAGGAAGTCAATTTATGAAAGAAGAGAAAAAACAAAGACACAGAAGTATTTAAAGGGGGTGGGGGGAGCCCTTAGTAGGACAACAGAAAAAGTCTGACTCTAACAACTATATGTAGTATATAGTATATTGAGTTTACACTCCATTAATCCCAGGAGTAATACACTATGTAGAAGAATGTCCTTGATCTTAGGAGATAGACACTCTAGTATTTAGAATTCCTGAATGGGTCAATAAAAAATAAAAAGTGTGATTGGGTATGCTGTCACTCAGGAGCCTGAAGCAGGGAGGAAAATCATGAATTCAAAGCTAGCCTGGGCTACACAGAAACCTTCATCTCAAAAACCAAAAACATGTGTGCATATGTGTGGGGTGGATAAAGAAAGGGGAGTGTACAAATGTGTCAAAATGATGAATTAACAATCAAGGAATCTGGGTAAATGTGTTCATTAAGCTATTCTTTGAAATCTTCTATAAATATGATATTTTTCTAAATAAAATCTTGTCACTAGAAAAAACAAAAAAGAGACATGCCCTCACAATGCAAGGCACTGTCTCAGCACTGGCTAGATCCCACTCTCCCNCTTCAGAAATAAAACCTCACAGAAAACACTGGTATCTACTGGAAACTTGTAATGTACAAACAATAAATAAGAAAGAGGTGCTCTGAATAAAGACTGATGCCAGTGTTAGGACTCCAAGGCTAACACTGTTCTCTGGTGGGCTAAGGCACAATGCCACATGAGGGTTTTGTTGATTGGATTTAAAGCATTCTCTGCAAAAGATGGCTCAACATGAGTGTTGTGGGAGTTCCACCAGCTGGCCTGATGACCAATGGGATGGAATGATTTTTTTTTTGTTGTTTTATTTGGCTTTATGGGCGTGGTCTTCTCTAGGATACAGGACATCTTAAAAACTGTAGGGTAGGGATCCCTCACTTTCTTGGGTAGTCGGAGCAGGAGCAAGTTGCAGAGAAGCATGGCCTGCAGTTTGGTTCCAAATGCCCATGAGCAGAACAGCAGGACAACGACAGCTGGATCAGTAGCAGCATCAACTTTGTTCTGTGTTGTGAGTGAACCTTATAGATCCCATTCCTTGGTAAGTATTACCCGGCCCATTGTATCAGTGTCTTGCATCACATGGAGTATTCTGGAGAGAGCAGACATTCTGTTGGGGGTTTTATTGAAACCACTTAACCTCCCAGTGAGGGAGAGGGGTTGGGGGAGAAGGAGAGTGGGAGGAAGGAAGAGGAAGAAAGGAAAGGAGAAGAAAGAAAAACATTTCTCTGTATTTTTTAAAGAAGTGTTTACAAATACACCCCCCCCCAAGAAAGGACCAAAAGCAGGCCTTTTCTTTTAATAACAGGATTATAAAGTGCTGTTTTTAAAAGGTGTTTAACAAGGTGACACGAAGATACCAAAAGTGTATTGTAGCTGCATTTCAGTAGACAAATGACAACCACCTTCATGTTTGATAGAGCTTACCCAACTGACCTACAAGGCCAGGCTCTGTTTCCTAACAGTGTCTTCACTCATTCTGTTAGTGAGACTGCCACAACCTTCACCCTGCATTAAGTAGTGAACTGGCTTCTGAAAACTAAGGACTTAAAACCATGGGAATTCGGTTTAGCAATACTGACTAAAACTGACCCTTTTACCTATAGAACCAGTAACTGACAGGTTTGTGGCTGTGGTGGTTTGAAAGAAAATACCCCCCAAAGGGAATGGCACTATTAGGAGGTGTGGCCTTGCTGGAGTAGGTATGGCCTTGGTGGAGGAAGTGTGTCAGTATGGGGGCTTTGAGGTCTCTTTTTCTCAAGCTTCCCTCAGTTTGACAGCCTGTTGCCTGCAAAATGTAGTGCTCTCAGTTCTAGCACCACATCTGTCTGCATGCCGACATGCTCCCTGCCACAATGATAACAGACTGAACCCCTGAAACTGTAAGACAGCCCCCAGTTAAATGTTTCATTTACAAGAGTTGCTGTGGTCATGCTGTCTTTTCACAGTAATATAAACCCTAACTAAGACAACGGGTAAGTACTAAAAATATATGAAGATGACACAAGAGGTTATCAGAAAGTGAGCTATTAAAAATACAGAATGGGGGCTGGAGGGATGATTCAGCAGTTAACAGCACTTGCTCCTCTTCCAGAGTATCAGCATTCCATTCCCAGCACCCACTTGGTGGCTCACAACCTTCTATAACTCCAGTTCCAGGGCTCGGAAGCCCTCTGAGGGCACGCCACACGTAGCATACATTCAGCCACACACATACACATATAATAAATTAATACAAAAACAAGTGAATGTAAAAAAAAAAAACCATGAGCCTAAATAATGTACCTGTTGTATCTTATCATAAACATACTTCTCATCCTCATGAACCATAGCAACAAAGTATGAAAGGAAGAATGTTTATTTATATTATTCAAGTCTGAAAATTATTTTTAATAGATGCAATATAAATACTAAAAGCTCCAAACTCAAGGGTTTAAGGAACTTAGAATGTGAGAACTATTGCAACCTACTGTCTTCATGGAACCAGCAGTGACCAAGCACCCAGCATCACCCACACTGTTGTAACACACAGTGTTTCTATTCTGTTCTGTAACTAATATAGGGTTTCTTTTTTGAATTATTATTTTATGAGAAACAAACTCAAAGACTTTTGGATGATTTTATCTGACTGATTTTTTTCCTTGTGGATTCTAGTTCTTAGAATTTTACAGTTTAATTCTAAAAGGAAATTATGACTGAAATTAAACTCGACCAAGAAGACTCCTCAGGCAATCTCAGTAATTATACACAATTTTCTATATTTTTAACAGGCAATCTTTTTTTTTTCAACAAATATTACTTTATAAGGAGTTGAAGGATGGCTCCTCCACTAAACTGCCTTTAAACTAACAGAACTGCAGAATTTCCCTCCAGAGCACCTAAGACTGATCCTATGTTTTTTTTGGCCAGGAACTAGGTACACAAACTTTCCTAAGAATTATAAGAAGGCAAAATATAGAGGGGTAAATGATTAAATATATCCTTAATCTCCTATATACAACATTGTTGGTTTCCTAAGACATATAATTTCATTTCTCTCAGCCAAAAGATTGAAAGTTGATATGAAATGCACAGTAACAGACTGGCCAGGGCACTTCATAAAGTATCTCTTGTACTTGCAATCAACATTAAAATTCATTCTCAAAATGCTTTTCAGCATACATTATGACACTTTTACACCTTAGGCTCGTTGGTTTTTTATTGTTGTTGCTGTTATTGTTTTGGTTTTCTGTTTTTTGGTTTTGTTTGTTTGTTTTGTTTTGTTTTTTTGAGACACAGTTTGTCTGTGTATCTGTGGCTGTCCTAGAACTCGCTCTGTAGACCAGGCTGGCCTCAAACTCACAGAGATCCGCTTGCCTCTGCTTCCTGAGTGCTGCGAACAAAGGTGTGCACCACCACTATTACCCAGCTGGCTTACTGTTATTTTATAATGACTTTTTTTTTTCCGATTGGTTTTACTGGCATTTCCAATTGTCTGTCATCCTAGAAATGAATACATTTTATGTATTTCTTTGCAAGTATTCTACCAGCTTTACATTTCCAGGCAGGTCCTAATGAGATACAGTGGATACACATGTAGAGGAGGAGAGGTAAAACAATGGTGTTTGAAAACTAATCTATATACTAAGCCATCAATTATTGATGAATAATCACATAAAATACTAATGGAACTTACTCATAAATAAATGTATCACTCATATAGCATAGGGCAGAAAGGGTGATGATTCCAAGACCCATAGCTGTTTCTACTGGATGAACTTCATACGTAAAGGCAAGACACATGACATTGATTCCAACTCTTTCTTCCTGATTTCTTCCATTTCTGAAAGTCATGTTTCACAGCTCTGCTCTGGATAAAGATCAATGCTGTACAGACATAAACATAACCCTATTCCACAGAAGGCGTTAAAACCTGCAGTTTGAGTTCACTGTTAAAATAAATATGCATTGAGATTACAGACAGCTGAGAACGGTAGCCATCATCCGAGGGCAGCACACTTCCTTAGGTTCTCTCATTACAGACCTGATCAATGTGTACAAGAGCCAATTATTCCACTAACTGCTGGCAAATTTTNAAAAAAAAATCAGGCTTAAAGCTTTCTGAGTTTTACAACACAGTAGAAATTAGGCCCTTTTATAAAATAAAGAACTAATTTCTAATATCTGACTCCAAAGATGAAGTGTCTAAAATATTTATCTCCTATTTTTGAGTAAAATAATTCTACCTGTACATAAGAGGAAGAGTAACCCTCCCAAAATAAATGTAGTACACTCATTAGTCCTCTCTCAGAGAAGATACTCTAGAGTGAATTTTCCAGAAAGTCACTGATCCATTTCCATCCCCAACTTCCTTTACTGAAACTAGTGTAAAGAGCAACACCTTTAACTGTATGCCCTTCTTCCCAGGGGTCACAGGGCCACAATGATCATCATTTAGGCACTTGGTAGATGCTCGCCCCTGGCCATGTATCAGGGTGCCAGGGAATATTTAAGACAGCAACTAAAAATGTCAAGTGGCTTGTTCCCACTCTAAAGGGCTCCATATAACAGTTAAAAATGCTCCCTCCTCACTGTTTCTAGATCTCCTTTGCCCATCTGTTAAATCACTGCTTACCGGTGAATGAGAAAGTCACCCAAGTAGCCATTTTGTCAAAAACGAGAAGAAATGTGCAGAGCGAGATGAAGTCTACACCAACCAGCCCGGGCCACAGTGGGACTTAAACATAGTCACTCGTGGCTTAATAAATTTTCAATTAATTCCTAATATATGATTATATCACACTGGGTTCTTAGAAAAAAATGAACAAGTAGGTTATTGTTCCCCATTAATTATTCTTTGTATAGTTTTGTCCAATACAACTATCATCTTTAAAATGTCAGCATTAGTGAGTGAAGTCTGTAGGACAGTCAGACTTACCAGAGGCACGCCTTGTGAACCGGTTTATAACTGGAGCTAAAAGAGAAGAGCAGAATAATAGGATTAGATTTTTTTAAATCTTATTTATCCCAAAACCGAAAGACTCAAATCAGTTACGTAATTCCATAATTTCAATATGAATTGGAATGTATAAATAATATAGGAATAAATATAAACCATATAAAATTAAATGCTCAGAATAAAGCATTTATGACCAATAAAGGAAATAAAAGTCTCTAAAGAAATGTAACATAAAATCAGTGTTTCACCTGTCAAATTAATTTCCCCTAAAGACTTTAATAAAAACCCTTTGTTAAAGTATGTTGATACCACATAGCTGGAACAGAATAAATCTATAAATGCTACTAGAAAACAATGCAGCAACTACATCAAGTGCCAGCTAAACTCTGTGTCCTTTCACAATCTGCTTTGGAGGTGAGTCTTGAAGTGCTACTAGAGAAAGGCTTTGCTGGGCGGTGGTGGCGCACGCCTTTAATCCCAGCACTCGGGAGGCAGAGGCAGGAGGATCTCTGTGAGTTCGAGGCCAGCCTGGGCTACCGAGTGAGTTCCAGGAAAGGCGCCAAAGCCACACAGAGAAACCTTGTCTCGAAAAACCAAAAATAAATAAATAAATAAATAAATAAATAGATCTTTTAAGCAGCAGCCGTTTTCAAAGGAAACAAAACTGAAACTGTTCATGGAAAAATAAATTCATGCTTAGGTGAAGGATAGTCTATCCTTGCCAGTCTCAGACTGAACAATGTGCAAGATGTCCACGACATTCAGATGTGTACACAGAAAGCTGGGGTACAGGCTGGTGCATGCCATGCTCCTCTATCTGCCCACACCCTGATTCCACTCAGTTCTGTGTTTCTTCTTGGATTTGCAGACATAATTATCTCAAGAAATGGAAAAGGTTTGATGTTCTTTTTAAAATTTCCTTTCTTAAGAGAAGTGGGTAAATGAGTGATTCACATTATGTAGAAAGGCCAGCATGTATATTCAAAGAATCATATGTGCTAATACTTTAAAACTTTTAAAGCAGCAATTATGAATGCTGTTTATGCTATGGGGACAGAGAAGACACAATTCTTCTCAACACTGTGGTTTCATGGAGAATATGTTGGTACAGGAACAAGGATTTGGAGAAAAGCTATGTGGGGCAGATGCTCCAAGCTTTAAACGTCATTATCTCTATGTATTTTTGATAAGGAAATGCTACAGTAAATCTTTTACAANGAGACGAACTTGTGGTAGACCACACACACACACACCCTGTACCAAAGCTGGAGACTAATAAACCTAGAAACACTGCCAAAAGGGAGGGGAGGGGGGAAGTGAAGGGACTGAGTTCTGAAATTGCACAGTAAGAGGTCAATACTTTTCCCCTATACCAGCTTCACTAACATAGAGGGTTAACTCAAAAGTTCACCTACAATACATAACAACATATAAGCTGGGAGTAGTGTTGCACNTCTCAGCACTGAGGAAGCAGAAGCAGGCAGATATCTGAGTTCAAGGCCAATCCTGTCTACATGGGGAGTTTCAGGTCAACCAGGGCCACACAGTGAGACCTTGTCTTAATCAATCAATTAGTATATGGTAGCAAAATTATATCCTCCAAATTATCCAAGATATAAAATTCTTATTTATATTTTGTACACCACAGTCATTCAACTACAAATTACTTATGCAAACAACTTTAATTAGGTAAACTGTACACACACACACACCAAAAAAAAAAATGAGAGAAAACCATCCTAAATTTTCTAACTCTTATTCTGCTTCTCTGTAAACAGAAACAAGATTACTAGAGAATAGCCAAAAAAAAAAATACTCATGGTTTTTATGAATGTTTTAAACCCCTTTTTGTATCCTTAAGAAGGGAGTCCTAACAGAGCCTCCCTCCAAGGCTTTCAAGGACAATGACTTGAGACAGCACAGATTAAGCCAACCACAGAAACGCAGGTGAGGGACACGTGCAGGTAAAAGGCCCATCACAGCCTGGAACAGAACAGACTCCTTGCTCAGTGCCTCACCCCACCAGCCTCTTCAGAAGATGAATCCACTGTGGCCTCTGGTGTGCTATGCTCTCCAGAGGCCTTANGTTTCTGCATTTTTCTTCAAGGAAGATTTCCCACAATGGTCCTACCATCTACCACATCTTTTCCTTTTGGGAGGGATCAAAGCCTAGGTCTATTCATATCCCCACCACACTCCTATACACCCGATTATGTTTTCTCAATTTGTGGGAACTATTTCAATTGTTACACTAATTCAGAGTACAACCCTGACAGTCAACCTCCAGAACACTCCTGCACAAGATGGAAAGTCCTGCATCCCAGAGCTGTGCTCTGTATGACTTTATTGTGTGTTCATCANGCGTGTTGCTATACAGCAGAGGACAGCCTTCAGCTTCCATGTTCACTTCCACCTTGTTTGAGACAGTCTCTTGGAATTGGTGGTGGTTGTTTTTTCCCTCTACATATGCCAAGCCAGCTGGCCCAAAAGCTTCTAGGAACTCTCCTGTCTCTGCCTCCCATTTCCACATAGGAGCACTAGGATTCCAGACCCATCTCCCTTACATGGCTCTATCTGGTTTTCAGGGATTCAAACTCAGGTCCACACATTTGCCTGGTAAACTTTCACAAATAAGCCATCTTGCTAGCCCCTGTACAACTTTCCAATAACCCGCTAGACATTCGCATCTACAAAAGTCTACTTGTAACCACCTGAGCCTAAATCCTAACAGTTTTACATGTACACATGACTACTTCATACAGTTTTAATATACATCAATAGTAATGGGCTATCAAGATGGCTCAGTAGGTAAAGGAACTTGCCAAACAGGCCTGGAGAGCTGAGTTCCATCTCTAGAACCATGTAAAAGTAGAAGGGAAGAGTAAATTTCATAATGTTCCCTGACTTCCACGTGTATACTGTGACATACATACACACACATACACACACACACACCATGAACACATATGCACAGTAATAATGTAATAATAAATAGTTTTTTAACTTCCCCAGCAGAACAACAGTATGGATCAAAGGATTAAGTTTTCTTTCTTTCTTATATTTTGTTTTGTCTGGAATTTTACTCTTACATGGTTTTAGAAAACTATCCCACTGCTGCCATGCCATTTGTGGTATATAAGTGACCAGAACAAAATGACTAGACTCCACCCACAACATTCATGTTCCTTGGAGTCCCACACAGGGGGAAAATCTAACCATGTTGTCTTCTTCTTCCTCACATGCTAAGTCATATACCTACTTAAATGCCACAAATTACACTCCTTTGTATTTCCTTGACAGGCTTTCTAGATACTATATCTACTTTTGAATTGTGAGCATTTAAGCTACATGATGATGATTCTCACTGCTTGACAATAAATGGGTCCTAGGAATGGACAGTTAACAAGATGAGTCATGACAGGGCAGGTGGTTTTCAATAGTCAAGACATGTGCAGTGTTTGACAATTAGCAAAANTCCAATCCCTCATATTTATACCCCACACCCTCTTTAAAAGAAAAAAGNGGCCAGGCAGTGGTGGCACATGCCTTTAATCCCAGCACTTGGGAGGCAGAGACAGGCAGATCTCTGTGAGTTCAAGGCCAGCCTGGTAAACAGAGGGAGTTCCAGGATAGTCAGGGCAGTCAAACAGAGAAACCTTGTCTTGAAAAAACCACAAAAAAAAAAGAGAGACAAAAGCACCAAGTCTTTCCTGCATACACTTATAGGAAATTAAGACATCACACTTTTTCTGGAGTTTTAATCTAGTTAGCAACACAGGGTAGAAGACTGGAGGTAAGCGTGCATTTGGCCATCCAGGGAAGGAGCAGGAGGAAGGCAAGAGTGGCAAACCACACACATCACAGCAGTGAAAGGTGGGAAAGCCCACAATAGGAGCCTGGGCCGCGCTGCTGGCTCCCTGAATCACGTCCACGGAACCCATGAATCGTTTAACTTTAATTTACAATAAGATCTTCTTGCTGACACACTATGTTCCACTAGACTCACTGTGCTCCCAGGAAATCAGACAACCGACTCAAGTCCTCCTCCACCCTGGAACATCCTTAAGAGAAAACGTTCCCAAATCTGAGGTAAACTGAAGGCATCTCCATCCCCAGCAGGGAGAACAGCCTGCTACAGCTGCCTATGCTCTTNCTCTGTCCACAGAAGCTGCTGTTTACTCTGTGTACCTAAGGCTGCTCTGGCATGGAAGACATGCCACCAGATGGATCAATAACCTGGAAAGTACACAGAACAAGCCTCTTGGCTTCTGCCTAATTCCGGGGTCATATTTCCACATACAATTGCTTCCAGGGCTTACCTAACTTAGGAGAAAAATAGGTGGAAGAGGAATTCAGTGAAGGCTGAAAAGCAAGATAGTTCACAAAACAGAAGCAGTCAGTTAAAAGCACAAAGCAATGAGATCTGTCTTCAAAATGCATGGATACAGTTTTCATCTCTGAACATGGAGCTGCAGAAGACATTCCAAGCTAAACAAATATGATCTGAATCTTGATTTGTGGTCTCTTTCTTTCTCTCTCTCTCTGTCTCTCTCTCTCACAAACATACACACACACACCCCGCTCTATCACACACACACAGACACACACACACAGAGACATGAGCACACACACACAAACCCGCCCCATCTGTACTAGAGGCACATTGGATAAATGGGTCTTTTTGCAGGAAAGTGTTCATATGCCCTGGAGTAAAATACATTCAACCCTCTTAGATTCTGCAAAATAATTAGCATCCCTGTCCTCATAACAGTTGCTTTTGGTGGGGGAGGGGGAATAAACACTTTTTATATCTGTTAGCTGCCTAAATAAAAGATTGGGAAATTGTAAATGGAAATGCATAAGCTAATTATTTTTGACAGAATACCTAGTTCAGAATAAATTAATTTATGTCGATGTTTCAAAAATTAAAGTTCACCCTTGAACCAAGAAAAAATTAAATTTTTAAAAGATCAACAGCAACAAAAAAGATATATTTTGCCAAGTAGCACACAATATGTATTGAACGGCTCTAGTGGCCAGAACACGGCAAACATGGCTCTGGTGGGTCTTGCCCTTCCCCCATGCTTTGCTAAACTTAGATTATATCCCTAAAGCTAGCCTCCAAGGTGTGTTCCCTTATTTGGCCACTTCTTCCTCCTGAGGCTGACCTCCAAGGTCCAGCTATTGAAATATTAAAATCCAGCAATCAAAAGCCCCCTTTTGGCTACCCTAATTAACATGTCCAATCAAGACAAACCAAATAATCCTAACAAAGGTTTCTCTTTTTCCCTTTATAAACTGCCATTTGCCTGTGAGCTATGCCTGTCTCCTCTTTATCTAGAGGCGTCCTTTGTCCTCTCTCCCTTGTCCCTCTCCCCTTCTCCCTTGTCCTCCATCTCCTGTCTTTGTCTCTTATTCCCTGCCCTTATTCCCTCCGGGGCAAATTAATTTTTGTGCTGAGAACTTGGTCTTGGGTGTCTTGTGCTGATTCCGGTCCTTTCATGTGTACATGTTCAATTCTTGGTTCCAAAAATAGCATTTATTTTCTATTATTGTACTAAAAGCCAGTGGGTCTCTATCATTCCTAAAAATACTTGAAGATACTCATTACAGTCCCACAAGCCCTTGCCCCGTACTTCAGAAACATCATGTACTGGCCTCTAGAGAGGAACACCAGGGCAGAATCACAATTGGAGGGGCTTCTCCAAACCCTAACTGCTGAGACGTGGATTATAAACCACATAACTTGAAGTATGCCTTAGCCTAAGGTGGCTACCTGAGGTGTGGGCATTTGAGGAACACTGTTTTCTTTTTTGCTGACACTGCAGGAGGGATACAGACCAGGTGTCCATCCAACCTACTCACATGGATTGTGGCTGGAAATAGGACAGGGTGAAATGAAATACAGTGCTTCTTCAGCTTCTAGAATGGTCTAACTGGAATGATCACTAAAAAGATCTACAATTTTGTTCTATTTGTTAAACCAAATGCCTCCAAATATAACTGATATTTTAAAATATCACTATAGGAAGCAAAAAACTAACTAGGAAAGCACATTTTTATTTATGAGTGAACATGATTCTTCTCTTTGTAATTCACGGGTACCTTGCCAACCATGCTCTCTTACACAGAGAAAAGAAAACAGTTTCAGCTAGGGGAGTCCCAACATGACTAACCACACAGATGCAAGGCAGGGGCAAAGGCCAAGGAAAAAGATTTCTAAACTCTCTCCAGATTTTAAATACTCTCTTCTTGGGAAAAGGACACTATCCAACTACAGAAATTCAACCTCTGTGTCTCCATGCACTAAGCCCTCCTCCAAAACTTGTATACAGCAGGGGTGGCAAGGTAAAGTCAACATTGCAAAGGGCTGTTTCCATCTGGAAGGGTGAATAAACCATACTAGACTAGAAATTCTACAAGTTCAGAGTTCAAATTGCCACACATACATAAAGTCACCACAAAGGCCATTTTGAAAAATATAAAAGCTTTGAAATGAATAACTACACAAGCAAGGAGGGGTATGACAATGACCTCCTCCTAAAAATAGTCCTAGAACATACCCATAGTTGAGTTCCTGGGTCTTCAAGGAATGAAGCTGTCCCTGTCACTGCAGCCTTAACACAAGGAAGCCTTTCTGGAATATACCAGCTATAGCAGCACCTTTAATTGCTCCATCATGCCATCCCACTTCATCTCTTCCAGAGCAAATAGCTGTCTGGTATTCTGTATTGCTCATTTCTTCCTATATTAGCTCCACAGGGCTGAGGTCTTCTCTGGTCTGCTTGGCCACTAATCCCCAGCACTTACATGTACACATTAGGAACACATTAGGAACAACATGTCTGAATGAATTATGCTGACAGGAAATTACCACCAAGGAGGTACTCCCTGACTCCTAAAGATCATTCAGACAGATAGTGAAGCTATCTCTCTCTCTCTCTCTCTCTCTCTCTCTCTCTCTCTCTCTCTCT
>LZPO01066276.1:609737-622162 GCA_001675575.1 Neotoma lepida
GCTCCCTGAGAAACAGAGTCCATCAACGTCGATTTGACCAAGAACTCCCAGTGGACCAAGACTATCAATTGGACCAAGAGAGGCACCCTCAGACACAGACACCACCTGCACAGACTTGGAAAGAACAATGCTCAACTTCATATGGAAAAACAAAAAACCCAGGATAACTAAAAGAATCCTATACAATAAAGCAAGCTCTGGAGGCATCACCATCCCTAACCTCAAGCTCTACTATAGAGCTATAGTAATAAAAACAGCTTGGTACTGGCATAAAAACCAACATAGGGACCAATGGAATCGAATTGAAGACCCTAACATTAACCCACACACATATGAAAAATGTGTACAATGGAAAAAAGAAAGTATCTTCAACAAATGGTGCTGGCATAACTGGATATCAACATGTAGAAGATTGTAAATAGATCCATATCTGTCACCATGCACAAAACTCAAATCCAAGTGGATCAAAGACCTCAACATAAATCCAGTTACACTGAACTTGACAGAAGACAAAGTAGGAAGTACTCTTGAACACATTGGCACAGGAGACCACTTCCTAAATATAACACCAGTAGCATAGTCACTGAGAGCAACAATTAATAAATGGGACCTCTTGATACTGAGAAGCTTTTGTAGGGCAAAGGACATGGTCAGTAAGACAAAAACAAGAGCCTACAGAATGGGAAAAGATTTTCACCAACCCCACATCTGACAGAGGGCTGATCTCCAAAGTATATAAAGAACTCAAGAAACTAGACATCAAATTACTGAACAACCCAATTAAAAAATGTTTAGCTACAGAGCTAAACAGANAATTCTCAAAACAACAAAAGGAGATCAAAGGGATAGAAACTGGAAAGNAAGAAGTCAAACTTTCTCTATTTGCAGATGATATGATAGTGTACATAAGTGACCCCCAAAATTCTACCAGGGAACTCCTACAGCTGATAAACTCCTTCAGTTCTCAAAAGAAGAATCTCAAATGGCTGAAAGACATTTAAGGAAATGCTCAACATCCTTAGTCATCAGAGAAATGCAAATCAAAACGACTCTAAGATACCATCTTACACCTGTCAGAATGGCTATGATCAAAAACACTGATGACAGTCTATGCTGGAGAGGATGTGGAGCAAGAGGAGCACTCCTCCACTGTTGGTGGGAGTGCAAACTTGTACAACCNCTGTGGAAATCAGTATGGCAACTTCTCAGAAATTTGAGAATCATTCTACCTCAAGACCCAATGATAACACTCCGGGGCACATATACCCAAGAAGTGTTCAATTATACCACAAGGACACTTGCTCAACTATGTTCACAGCAGCATTATTCGTAATAGCCAGAACCTGGAAACAACCTAGATGCCCCTCAACCAAAGAATGGATAGAGAAAATGTGGCACATATACACAATGGAATATTACTCAGCTGTAAAAAACAATGACATTATGAAATTTGCAGGAAAATAGATGGAACTAGAAAATATCAACCTGGGTGAGGTAACTCAGACTCAGAAGGACAAACATGGTATGTACTCATTCATAAGTGCATACTAGATGTAAAGCAAAGGACAATCAGACTGCAACCCACAGCTCCAGGGAGGCTAGCTAGCAGGGAGGACCCTAGGAGGGATGCATGGATGACCCAGCAAAGGAGAAATAGATGAGATCTACATGAGCAAACTGGGGCTGAGAAGGGGTAATAGAGGGCAAGAGATAAGAGATGAGAACATAAGGGAATGGGGTGTTTGAACTGGAACAGGGACAGAGTGGGAAGGCAAGGAAAGAGACATCATAATAAATGAAGACATCATGGGAATAGGGAGAAACAAAGTGCTAGGGAAGTTCCCAGGAATCCACAAAGATGACCCCACCTTAGACTACTGACAATAGGGTACCTGAACTGGCCTACTCCGGTAATCACATGGATGAATACTCTAACTGTCATCATAGAGCTGCCTCCAGAGACTGATGGAGGCAGATACAGAGATCCACAGCCAGGCGCCAGGCCAAGCTCCAGGAGCCCAAATGATGAAAGAGAGGAGGGATTCTATAAGCAAGGGGCATCAAGATGATGATGGAAAATGTACAGAGACAGCCAGCCAAACTAGTGGAAACACATGAACTGAGGACCAATAGCTATGGAGCCCCCATGGTACTGGACTAGGCCCTCTGGATAGGCAAGACAGTTGTTGAGCCTGAATTGTTTAGGGGGCCCCCAGGCAATGGGATCAGATCNGTCCCTGGTGCATGAAGTGGCTTTTTGGAGCCCAGTGCCTACGGTGGGAAACCTGTCACAGCCTTGGTGCAGGGAGAAGGGGCTTGGACCTGCCTCAACTGAATGTACCAGGCTCTGCTGACTCCCCATAGCAGACCTTGCCTTGGAGGAGGTGGGAAAGAGGGGTGGGTTGGGGTGGGAGGAGAGGGGGATCTGTGGTTGGTGTGTAAAATGAATAGAAAATCTTTTAATAAAAAAAAGATCATTCAGACAAATGAAGGAGATAGTTGGTGAAACTCACACATTACAGTACTGTTTGGAAAGATTTAATAGATTTAAAAATAGCAAAAACTGACAACCCTTTGGCTTTGTTTCTCTCAAATACCAAAAAGTATTCTCATTTATGCACCATTACTATGAAAAGGGAACCTGGATTTTGGTCTACAACATAAAAAATGAAACATTTCACAAGAGAACCATCACAGCAATGGCATTATTTCTCAGTTAAAGATGAGAAAACAGGATTTCAACACCATACATGTTTTTGCTTCTCTTTATTTGAGGCAAAATTAACATTCAATGACATGTACTATTTGATGAGCTTTGACAAATGTCCTGAGCCATTTACACATCCCAATGTAGATTTAAGCATTTCAACACTGGACAGTTTCTATGCCTGATAGTCAGCTCCCACTATCCCATGGGAACCTATATTATAATTTCCACAAAACCATTGCATTTTACCTGTCCGGGAACTTCATTTAAATGTGAGGTTTGTTCTTGCTGCTGGTGGCATCCGCAACTTATTTGTTTCTATTGCTTAGTAGTATCCCTTTGAATGAGAATATCATAATTTATTTCTCTATTTTCCTGTTGATGGACATTGAGTTGTTTCCAGTTCAAATAAGGCTTCAGTAAATATTCTCACAAAAATATTTGTAAGTCTATACTTTTGCACCTCTTGAAGAAATGCTGAGACATAGGGCTGTTGGGCTGCCATAGGTGACTGTGTGTAATAGGCATGCAGTCTTCCTGTCTACTTTTGTAACACGAATCTTAAATGGTCTTTTAATAAAAACAAACCCAGAGCCAGATATTGGGGTGAATTCTGAAAGATCGGAGAAGCAGAACAAGCCACAGCCATCCTCACCTCACCAACTTCTCAGTGGATCTTGTTTCCTCAGACTGCAGGCTTCTGAGTCCTCACCCAAATGGATCTCAGCTGAACTGCTAAAAGCTTAAAAAGCCTAAAAGCCTCTAGTTCTTGGTTCTCATGCCTTATATACCTTTCTGCTTCCTGCCATCACTTCCTGGGACTAAAGGCGTGTGTGTGTCCTACCCAAGCAAATACATGAGATCTCAAGCACTGGGATTAAAGGTGTGTGCCACCACACCTGGCTCTGTTTCCAGTGTGGCCTTGAACTCACAGAGATCCAAATGGATCTCTGCCTCCTAAATGCTAGGATTAAAGGCATGTGTGCCACCATTTTCTGGCCTCTATGTCTAATCTAGTGGCTGTTCTGTTCTCTGACCTCAGATAAGTTTATTAGGGTACACAATATTTTGGGGAACACTACATACTTTGTTGTCCTCTTACAGCATACATAGATAGGTTTGAGTGGTCCCACATCACAGCCAACACAAGATATTGTCTATTTATCCCTTCTAGTGCATATGTAATGGTGTCTCCTTACAACTCTAATATTCACTTCCTAAATAACTAAGAAAATACAGAGCTCTAGTCCATGTGCTGGTCAGCTACTTTATGTTTGTTTTTCAAGACAGGGTTTCTCTGTGTAACAGCCCTAGTTGTCCTGGAACTCACTCTGTAGACTAGGCTGGCCTCGAACTCACAGAGATTCGCCTGCCTCTGCTGGGATTAAAGGCGAGTGCCACCACCACCCAGCTAGGTCAGCTACTCTTAGGATTTCTTTGTTGATATGCTCCAAGTTTCTATCTTTGGTTAGGATGTGTAATAGAAAAAAATTCCAGATGTCATAACAAAAGTGACAAGATATTTAAGAATAAAACCAACAAAAGATAGAAAACTCCTCTATGAAAAAAGTGGCAAAAAAAAAAATCAAAGAATCTGAGAGGATGACAGATAAAAAGAGAGATACTATGTTCATGGTTAGAAGATTCAATATAATTAAAACATCTGTTCTCTGAAAATTTATATACTTCAATGCAACTTCAATAAAACACTCACTGAAAAGTTTATACAAAATGGGAGTTTGTTCTAAAATTTCTATAGAATAAAGGCCTTCAACTAAGCAATTTTGAAAGACTAAAGGTGGTGTTATTTACCATATCATGCAACAGACCATTATGAAGTCCTACTAATTATGAAAGACAGAAGTATTGATGGAAAGATAGCTAAATCAATAAAATGGAAGAGACATTTTAGTTGTAATTAGGCACCATGGAAACCTGAATTTAAAAATTAATGGGAAATCCAGGAACAGTAATGCTGCATCGTGCTTGTAGTCTTACATATTCTAGAGGCTGAGGCAGGAGGATGGCTTAAGCTCAGGAGTTCAAGACTAGCCTAGGCAACAAAGGGAGGTGCTGTCTCAAAACAAGAGCAATAAAAAACAATAGGAAAAATGAATCAATAAATTATGCATGTTGAAAATTATATTCTCAGACTGGTAAGATGGTTCAATGTGACAAGGCACTTGTTACCAAGCCTGGTGACTTGAGTTAAATCCCTGGAACTCAGGTGGTGGAAGAAGAGAAGGCCTCTCACCATTCTCTCAGGTAGAGACCCTGGGACAACAGTTGTCAAAACTTTTTGATTTCAAAGTTTCTTTANTCTTAAAAATTCTGCTTATCTAGATTATGTCCATTAATATTTATTGTACTGGAGGTTAAAACTATTTTATATATTAAAGCTAATGATAAACAAATACATACTATAAATAACATTTGCATTTCCAAAAGAAGCAAATGTTAATGTTTTTTGTGAGCCTAGTCTTGAACAGCTGAGCCACCTCTCCAGCCAAGAAGTAAATTTTAGTAAATATTAGAAAGATTTTACTTTACATTTTTCCAAATTTGGCATGATAGATTCTGCATTCAATCTATTGCAGAATCAGATATTACATGTCCTCAGGAGAACTTCACTGTGTATCTTTAAGAGTATAAAATTTAAAAATGTATTATTTTTTAGTATGATAGTTTTCATCCTCTGATTTCCTGAAAGGGTCTGAGAGTAGGAGCAAAGACTGCTGTCGAAGTCTCCTGATCACACTGGAAACTATCTTTATAAGCTGGCACATGTGCGTGNGTGCATGCACACACACAATATCCACTACAGTACTCTAGCAAGAAATTGCCAACATTTACCAGGGAATGTTGTTGTGTGATTATTTTGTTTGTGTTCTGACAAATAAAGCTTGCCTGGAGATCAGAGGNCAGAGCTAGCCACTAGTTAACCATAGAAGCTGGGTGGTGGTGGCTCACACCTTTAATCCCAGCACTCAGGAGGCCAAGACAGGAAGTGATAAGACGGGGTGGAGATAGATCTTGGCCTATTTTGTCAGAGGATCTGGAGAGGCAAGAAGTCACTGGTGGCTACTCCTCTGCTTCTCTGATCTTTCAAGTTATTACCCCGATATTTGACTCTTAATTTTTATTGATAATATTTGATTTATGCCTCTAAATGTATAGTGTTTATTTACACATAGCAGTTTAAAGACACTACAGCTACGTGAATCGATGTAACCTCTCAAACACTGCTCTAGAAACAAGATGTAGTATGATAAATTATGTAAAGGAAACTTTTCTAAGTGTACACTTCAAATAAACTTGGAATATATTATAATAGCACTATTTCTAACTAAGATATATGCCTAGTGGTGCTAAAGCAAACAGTGCATAGGAAATACTGAATGTTATACATGTGGTATTCTTTTAAAACAAAACAACAAAAAACCTAAAGGTATCAAAATGGTAAGAACTGTTAGAGTGAAGGGATGGATTTTGTGAATGCTATTTAATATATTTTTTTCTCTGAGTGTATTGGAAGTATCTCATAATCTAAAAAAAGCAAACAAAAGTTCAAACACTAAAATACCTTTTGAATCATTTTTTAAAGAATTATAAAGCAACTACTGTAAAATCAGTAAAAACTGAAATCTCTAATATTTCCTAGTGTAACGTTTTGTTAAGACAGTTAATTTAGAAATCAAAGATCTGGGGCTGGAGAGATGCTCAACCATTAAAGGGTAGGCTCACAACCAAAAATATAAAAATTAAACAAAACATCTGTGAACAACTGGGTCTGTAAGAAGAACCCTTCATCTCCTTCTAAACCATACCAAGACATTAGTGATTTACAGTTGAGTAAGTATAGAATTATGGGTTCTAGTAATAAACCACGAAGTAATGTTAACTTGGAGAGGTATAAATCTGTCCCTCAATGAGCTTTCTTTTATAAGTACTACAATAGGAAGAAATGGAGGCAAGCTGTCAATGTAGCACAAAGATTTTCCCAATTAGTTTATATTTCAGGCATGCATTCCCGTNGTTTAAATAAAGCAGCATTTTAGCTCTTCGTCTTCCATCCACTCTGCCTGAAGTTGTTTGAAAATGACTTGTTAACACTTAGGTAAAAACATAAGCTTGGGGATTTATAAACACAAACTCATCTACTCTAATAATTAAGCCTGTTTCTCAAAGGAGAGGGTGATATAAAAATGATGCTTTAACTCACGTCTTTCTTACCATTCGTTTCAGGGGGGTGAGGTGGGAACAAAAGCGTTACCTCAACTGTTACCCTGAGAGTGAAACCTTTACAGGCGAGTCATTGACTGGGTGCCTGTGTTCTCTGCAGTTTGTAGGGCAATCAAAGGTGAGGTTCAAAGATAAAATAGCATTGTTTTTAAATATAATGAAATATAAATCTATGAGACTGAACTGAAAATAGACTAAAGCTTTTATATTTCATGAAATTATCTTTAAATGCTTTAATGAAAAATAAGTATTAGCAGACTAGCATCAGGCACATCATTTACATGCATCAGAGAGTTTTCATTCCTTTTACATTTACATGTATTTCATATCAGCCATTTAATATTCAGCTGAGTTTTAATTTTNAAAAAAAATTGACCACCTACAACTGGCAAAGTGCAACACATAGAGGAAAACTCTTAGGGAACAGTGTTTCCCTGTTCTTCCTGCTGTTTGCAATCTGCAAAGCTCCCTGTGACGAAGGACAGGTGACACCATCAGTATCAACAAGGAAACCGGAAATGACATCTGATTTTGCTCAAAGACATAGAGTGAGAAGCAGGTCAGGGTATGGAGAAAGAAGCAGGCTCAAAGACACGGAAAGAGAAGCAGGCTCAGGACATGGAGAGAGAAGCAGGCTCAGGACATGGAGAGAGAAGCAGGCTCAGGACATGGAGAGAGAAGCAGACTCAGGACATGGAGAGAGAAGCAGGCTCAGGATAGGGTGTTATTTCTGAGATGTTCTAGGAAACTGCATTTAAAGGTTTGTCTTTATTCTGTCCACTACTGACAGGCATTCTTACAACTCAGTGATCCCTAATTAAACATAAATGACATGATTCTCTTTTCTTGCCCACAAAGGTAGTGCTCTACAAGATAGGTCAGAGTTCAAGGAACACATAGGAATATAGATTTACAAGAGAGTCTTTTTAGGTAGAGTCATTTATGGCTTTATTATAAGACAAAATTTCCCTCTATATTCCACCAAAATTCTGTGCTAGAGCATACATACAACTAGCACCATGGTTCTCTATGGGTCCTTTGTGGTCCAGATGCTTAAATCTGGACACCAGAGTGGATCACAGTTACCAGCTAAGAGTCCCCAGCTGTGACATTTACAGCTGTAATCCTCAAAGCGTAGTTTCTGCACTGTGAAGCAATATAGAAGGGAAAAATGAGAACATGTCTACAAAGACTTCCTCCTCTCTGAATCATATACTGTGAGACACTTCCTCATACACACATTAAGTTAATATACTGGTATACTTATAAAATTTATAAATACATATTGGGAATGTACACTTAAATACATTTTTCTAGTTAAGGCACAATACAGTGAATTTTGCCAAACAAACAGAACATTTCCATATATTTTTAAATATTGTAGTTCCAAAATATTTATTGAAGTACATGTACTAACCTGGGGGGACAGATGAAGTAATTAGATTGTAAAAGGGGAGAGATCAGTGCAAGGCTGGGCTGCATGCTTTCCAGGGCATGAGTGGGTAGTTCATTTCTTGATCCATTCTCTAAACCCTATTACTTCAGCGAGAGCAGAAAATGGATCAGAGGCACCACCTAGCACGACCTGGGTGGGTTAGGACCACAGTTGCCAGCTCCAAATCCTGACTCCAGCACTTTGGGGAAGATGAAGCAACATGTCTCCAACAGTCCTTGTTTAGCAAGGGGATGTAAGGAGCCCCAGATGTTCAGAATAATTATTGATAAATAAAAAAGAGACCATTTAACATCAGCCCTTTACAATAGTGGGAATGAAATGACTGAGTCACATTTTAAATTAACTTGACCTTTTGAAATGATGCTTTCGGGGTCCTACTAGTACTTTACTAAATGGAAGCTTTTTTCCCTGAAGGGAAAATCCCTCAATATCACTACCATGAACTCTTTTTTCTTGGAACAGCTGATGTAAACTAAACAATGTCAGGCCCAAACCAAACAGACACAGGAATAACTTTACACAGCATATCTTCTTGGCTTCACTTTCATGTGGAATGTGTGTTTATATTTTGATCTTTTGTCTTTTTTAAATTAAGAAATGTTTTTAAACAGCAGCAACTGGAATGACCTTTTTAAAGTTTCCAAACATATTAAGCCACACATGGTAGAACCTACTGCCAGAACATTCATAAATGCTGCACCAACTGTGTTTATAGCTGATTCTTCACATGCTATTTTTTGTTCCGATTTTAAAATTTATTTTAATTAATTAATTTATTTATTTGAGACAGGGTTTCTCTGTGCAGCCCTGGCTGTCCTGAAACTCCCTCTGTAGAGCAGGCTGGCCTCAGACTCATAGCTGATTTTTTAAAATTGTTTTGTTTTTATTTAAACCTTGACCTGAAATTTTTAGCTTTAATTATTTCCAAAAATTACATAATGAAAAGTCTAAGTCATTTGGAATTTCTGAGACAAAAAATTTGATCTCATAAAATAATTATACTAATGATCACCTCACAGTGAGGGTTTACTGTGGGGGTTTGTCACAACAACTAGACAGTATGGACAGGGCTTCAAAAGGCTAGAACATGAGCAAATCCAGCAATATCACTGCACTCTGGCTTTTCCCACTGTCTCTTAGGTTCATTTTATTTATTTATTTATTTATTTATTTATTTATTTATTTATTTATTTATTGTTTACTTATTATTGGTTTATTATTATTTATTTTATTATAAAGTTTTGTTGTTGGAAGTTCTCCACATTAATTTTGGTGCAGAATCCTCTATAACAGCCTAAGTCATGCAAATGTGAAGTTCCATGCACACTATTAAAACCCATAACCACAGCCATTGTACAGAACAAAATATAAATAAATTAAGTTTTGTTGCAATGAAAAGCAGTCAGAGCAAACAAAACCCTAGAAATTCTAAAACAACATATATTTCTTTTCTTTAGTCCAGGCTTTTATGAGGAGAAAAAGAATTCATAATATAGGAGTTAATACAAACAGCACACAAACTAACATATGAACAAGGCTAAACTTACAAGCCTGGGCCAACTGTACTCAGTTAGGGACTTCTGCCTCTCAACTGCTTCTTCTAAACAAAGGCACCCACACAAGCTCTAAGAACAATCTTTCACAAAAGAATTAATTCATAGATCCAAAGTAAACTTGAGAGAATTATCATGTCTCTTTTTAAAAAGAAGAAATTAATGGAAGGAGAGAAGGAGACTGGGAGGGAGGGAGGGAGGGATCAGGATTTCTTAGCCCTCTGCTTTCTATACACCCACTTGTTCCTTCTAACAGATGGTTCCTTCCAGTGCTCTGGACACCTGACAGACTCTGTAGCCAATTACTTCAATCTCCTGTGCTCAGTCCCTCCCCTCCTTACTCTGAGATGTCCACTGGGGGCCTTCTCTAATGCTTCTACTGCTGATAAATGGCCTGCTTAAGGCATCATAAATAAACTCCTAACAGACAGATTCAGTGTTTTTCTGATGGTATTTGAGAGGCTGAAAAGGAAACAAACTTTTTTTTTTTTAAACACAGCTATAAACAAAATCTTGACAGCTGGAAATTTACTGGAATCCATGGAGTGAGATTTGTAACAATAAATAACCATGCAACATTTACTCCTCTCTCCCCACCTGAATATAGCGTGTGCAGCCTCAATGGGAAGCTCGTAACTGTCTTACAGAAAGAAAGCTTGATTTTAATTCAGACAGGGCAGGAAGCACCTCAAACCCCCACTGTCCTTTAGGGCCCTGCCTCAGTCTCTCACATGCCCCACTGATTTTCCTCTTACTTACTTCCTCTCACCCTCCCCCATGGCTTCTTGCTCTCCCTTGAGTCCCTTCTGCAAAGCAGTTATTGGTGGATAACAGGAGAAAGAAAACTACTTCAAGGCCACTGATGTTCCAAGTTCAACCTCTAATACTTGTAACTGAAAAAGAATCCTGATTTTTAACTGTTCTACTCTGAACATCACAAATTTGTGATACTACTACTGGATTACACTCATAACTAAAATAATGCCTTCAATATTTTACCAAATGGTATGAATGATATAATCCATTTCAGGATTTAGAGCTATCACAGCCCAAGACCACACAGTCTCATTAACTACAAAAACCTCTTACCTACAATTGTAAGCTGAAAGGATATAACATTTACAACTGTGCAATGTAGCTTCACATTAAATCACCCCAAGTGTTCTACCCCAGCTTTCTAAAAAGTAAGACCAGACTGGCTTCCAAATAAAACAATGATAATGCTACTCTTTAATAAAAGTTTCTAACTCTGCAAGAGTTCCTATCAGCTAAGTCTTTTAACATGTAATCAGTGCTTGCTGTATACACTGCCCTAATGACCTCACAAATATTAACTCACTTAACCTTGTAACAACCACATGAATTCTGGACTGTCACAGCGATGGCACATCAAGTGCTTATCAGCATCATACTTGTCCATGAATGCCCAAATTTAAAGTTACCAAAATATAACCTTTACAAATGTTTTCAAACTGACTAAATATACTTGAAAAATCCAAAACATATTAAGAGACACTTTTAGGGGGCTAGACAGATGACTGGACAGATGGCTGGACAGATGGCTGGACAGATGGCTCAGTGGTTAAGTGCACTTGCTCCTTTCACAGAGGACCTGGCTTCAGTTCCCAGCACCCACATGGTGACTTGCAACAATCTGTAACTCCAGTTCTAGGAAATCCTATACCTGTGACCTCTGAGGGCACCACACACACACACACACACACACACACACACACACAGTATGCACATATGTAGATGTGAGAAAAACATTCATACATTTAAAATAAAAATAAATCTAATATAATTTTTAAAAGGCTCTTATAATTTTTGTCTGTTGTACAAAAACAACTGGAAAGCCAAAAATACATGTCTTTTGTCATTGTTGTTGGCAACACATTAGGAGGCCAGAGCTGATGACTGGCTTTGTCTCTTGTCTTCTGACGGCCACATGGCACCAGAGAAAGCAGGTACTTAGTGAAGCATATAGGGAAGTAGACATGGCGTGCAGGCTTGTAATCCCATGATGTGGGAGGCAGAAACAAGTGAGCTCAAGGCCAGCCCAACAGTCAGCCCACACAGGGATTCCTTAAACTGACCAACAACTCAACAGGTTGCACGTTATTGTGAAGCCAGCAGACTGGTGGGCATCACGGCTATGGGAGAAAGACAAGAGCAGTGGGCAGAGTAATTAGAATTCAGTATACATACCTATGAAATTAGTTTTAAAAGATCTAACTGTACTTGTATATTCCATAAGACTTTAAGTTGTAAAAATCAAAGTGAGAGCTGGAAAGTGGTAGCACACACCTTTGATCCCAGCATTCAGGAGGCAGAGGCAGAAGGACCTCTGTGAGTTCAAGGCAAGCCTGGTCTACAGAGAGAGTTCCAGGATAGGCTTTTCAAAGCTATACAGAGAAACCCTGTCTCGAACCCAGCACCACCCTCCATCCCCCCACCCCGGTCCCCC
>LZPO01066276.1:630817-650211 GCA_001675575.1 Neotoma lepida
CAGTCAGAGGAAACAAGATCAGCTGAGGAGTTGGCAAGGTGAGGTTGGCTGTGGCTTGTTCTGTCTCTCTGATCATTCAGAATTTACCTCAATACCTGGCCTGGTGTTTTCAATTAATAAGACTGTTTAAGATTCGCTCTACAGAATACATAGAATACAATATTAGTCTAGTTCTCTACCATATAAGCATTATTATGTTTTACAGATCCAATAATCTAAAATGCATTTCTATCATCTTTCTTCATTTATGATTTTTACATTAATTATGAATATCATTGTTCATATGTAGCAGAAAATGCAAGCTATATAAGTTAAAACAAGATGGAATTTTATTTCTCTGTCTTGTAAAGCGGGCTNTTGAAGTTCTTTGTGGTAATTGATGGTAAATGGGAATCCATACTCCTTCAAGCTCATTGCTCTGTCATTCTGGGTTTATGACTGCTCCACCTCCAGTCATTTAGTCCAAGTCAGCTAAGAGGAAAGAGGGAAAGAGATGGGAACCCCAAACACACACACAGCAAACACACTTCATCTTTTCTTTGGCTTGGACTTATTGGTTGTACAAATTGCATTTCCTGAAAGTGAAAGTAATGGTACCTACAAGCCCATGTGCTCTCCTGCAGTGTAACTTTACCATTCCTAAACCCGGAGCTGAACATGAGTAGGATTGTGACTGCTTTGGCCAGTGATGTATTTAGAAGTCACTCTAGCCCTTATGATAAATGCCTGACCAAAGTTCTGATCCACAGAGTTAGTGAACATTTTAAAAAAAGGTTGTTTTAGCCTCTAAATTTTGGGGTAGTTTGTTGCACAACAATAGCAATTCAGTGCTATAATGGGAAAATTGGGGGAATGCAAATACTTAGAGATGAAGGAAAACCAAGTCTGGGAACAATTATTAGTCTCTGCCATGATGCTCAATACCTTTCCCCCAAGGACAGAAGAAAGAAGGCACTCCTCTTGAAAACATTAGCAAGAGCTGTATTTTAAAGTATCACCCTCCAGTATGTGTTCCCAACTTCATAGATTACTTATATGAGGCATGGTAGATGGCTCTCTTGTCAGTCACAACACCAGGAGCTCTCATTTCTTTAGGGCTGTAGAAATAGCTTGGGCATGGTATTAGTAATTGGGTTAGATGACCTGTTGGTCTCTCATCCTGGGAGGTTTCCAAGAATATAATATTAAGAGCAAATATGTTTAATTATCTTTGCAATCAGTGCTCTGATAACTTTTGTTTGCTTCAATTCTTAAGTCAATAACTATGACCAGAAAAAGAAAGGCTTTGTCCCCATGTTCCTGTTATGCTATGCTAGAACTGTTCTCAGAACAAATTTTCACTTATCAAACCGTGTTCTGGCCTTTAATCACCACCACATAACCTTTGAGGCAGTATTTTATGGTTTCCTTTGCTTTCATTGTAAAGTACTTTCTTTTGAGCCTTTGAGTGAACGACAGTGTTGTATAGACTATTCATCTTGAATTCTTTAAAAGAACATCAGTGCTATTGATTCTTCAGTTGTTGATTTACAAAGCAATTTTCACTAGTTTCCCAGATAATCAGACTAGAAGCAGTTGCAAAAGAACTTTAAGTGCTCAACATCGAAATGCAATAAGAATGCTACCAAATTTATTTCCACATGCAAAAACTGGACAGAGATATCAAATTGCTTTTTTTTTTAAAGAGATTTATTTATTACACATACCGTGTTCTGCCTACATGTATGCCTTCAGGCCAGAAGAGGGCACCAGGTATCATTACAGATGGTTGTGAGCCAACATGTGGTTGCTGGGAATTGAACTCAGGACCTCTGGTAGGACAGCCAGTGCTCCTAACCTCTGAGCCACCTCTCCAGCCCTCGAATTGCTTTAATACAACTGCTAAAACAAGACAGTATCAAGNACAAGCCAATGGTTTGGGTAAACTTTACAATGCAGAATAATAACTATGGTCAATCAATCACTTAGCATTTCCTATCAATAGTTAGGGTGTATCTTAATCAAATCATTCTGGTACAAGAAACAAATATGAACTCATAGAAAAACAAAAAAAGAAAGAAATGAAAAAAAAGCAGTTGAAAGCATATGGGAACTGTGCTTGCCTCAACCTTGGTTTTATACATCTTCAGAATTTCATCAATGACTATGGTTTTGTTTTATCTATTAAGTTCTCAAGAAATCAAATACAACTAGATGGTCTTGACCATCCTGTAGATTACCTGACTTTGACCAAGATGGTCTAGTAAGTGCAGCCACTGGCATGTAGGATGAGTGTTAGTATTTTGCAGCGCTGCAGTTACCATGCGAGAAAAGGTCATGAGGCATGACAAAACCCAGTATCAGAGCTTTATTAGAGAGTGGGGGGGCAGGAGAGAGGGAGACAGAGACAGAGACAGAGAGAGACAGAGCACACGTGCACACTCGGGGAGAGAGAGAGAGGAGGAAGAGGTAGGGTTCCCTTTGCACATGCACGAATTGTGGATGTGAAGTCACTGAGCTGGGGAAGTGGCCAGAAATTCCAACATTCCAGACTCTTTGTTTATTATAAAAAAGGCAGGTAAACAGGAGTGGGGGCGCCGTGTCTCCCAAGAACTGCTTCCAGCTGACTTGATGGGCATCAGAGTTCTCAGGGGGTAGGGAAGGGGGCTTCTGGGATGGTGGGTTGTCCTCTGTTGCTTTGGAGTTGTGCATCTTTCTCGGCTCGGGGTCTGACTGCTTGTGTCTGAGAGAGTGCTAGTGAGACAGAGAAAAGCTTAGAAAAAAAGTTTTTACTTTTGGAGAGGGGTTCCCAGGGGGAGGAAGGGGATCCCAGGATTAGTAAAGTTTGGGTTATACTTAATTCTGAAGCAGATCCATCTTGTCCAGATGAATTTAAGCTGGTTTCTTGAGCTTAAAGAAATTTTTAACGATATTAAGAAGCAGCCCAGACCCTCTTTGGTCTGTGGTGTAAATACCTTTGGACTGGTACTGTTTCTTACTGCCTAGATGTATACTTAATGGCTCTCATCCTTCAGCTCTATGGTGGTGGACCCTGTAACAATTAACTGAGAAGTTAATTAGGAGAGGGAACCAGAGAGAAAAAGCTTGTGGGTTGGTGTCTCGTTCTTGTGGAATTGGTCCTCTGGAACTTGAGAGAGCAGGGTCCTGTCTGTGGCACACTGTGTATGAGGAGAAGCGACCCTGCTGACAGGTCTGGAGTAAGGCACATGCGGGGAGCAATGAAATAAAGCTCCTATCTTGGCTAGAAAATCTCTTCCCATTAGGGGCACAGGACAGGTTGACACAACTGAAAATGTGTGGGTGAGAGGGATACCCCTGAAAATACAGTTAATTGGTGGGATCTGGTGAGGTGGGTAAGGCTGTCCCCCTCCCCCAGCAATAGGGAAATGAGAAGGAGAGGTAGACCCCAGACTCCTCCAGGACTGAGTAAGTGGCTCCAGTATCCAAAGGGAAGGAGATGGATTGCCTCATGCTGTAATAATGGCTGTCCCAGGCTCCCTGTGAGTCCATGGCCAAAGCCTAGGAGATTCTGGTCTGATGCTCCCGTGCCATGAGGTGCACGAGGGAGTTACCTTGGTGGCACTTTGGACAAGGTCTAGTTTGGCCCACATGGGGCAGGGCAGGCACAAAGCTCAGTGGCCTTTTCTGCCACTTAAAACAGGGACCTGGAAGCCTTTAGGCAGTCACCAGTCGGGTGGTGTTTCAGCATTTGACAGTTTCGTTCACGGGCTTCGTCATTTTTCCCATGGTACCCTGAATGCCACGGCTGAGACTCTGCCTGTGGATGTGAGAGGGGCACTCTCTCCAGATGGTTAAGTTAGCCCTGATGCCGGGAAGTTTTGGGAGACATGAGACAGATTTTATTATGTATAGTTTACTGGTTTGAGGACAGCCTTAGGAAGAAGCAGTGTATAAACTGATCTGTNGCTATAGAGCCAACTGGGTTATTTTAATTTCAAGGTGGGTCTTAATCAGAAACTGCCTCAGCCCTGGGTGGGTGGGCAGGATTGGTTTGGTGAAAACCATTTGCATGCGTCCTAGCCTGCTCTCAGGCCTCTTTATTTCTTAGGGCAGCTCAAGAAAGAGTAACAGGAAGTGAAAGTGGGAGCCAGAGTTGGGCAGTTGCAACGACCCGCTAGATACCAGGAGAGCTGAGTGGAAGTCAGATAGGCAGAAGTTAGAGTTCCAGAAAACCTGCCCAGTACCGAAGAGCAGAGCAGAACAGCTAGGCTGAAGTCGGAGTTCCAGAGAACCCGCCATTACTGGAGAGCAGAGCAGAAGGCAGATAGGTAGAAATTAGAGTTCCGGAGAGACTGCCATTACCAGAGCACAGAAGTTCTTTGGACCCGCCCAATACCAGAGAGCTGAGTGGAAGTCAGATAGGCGGAAGTTCTTTGGAGTCAGAGATTTCTCAGGGTTAGCATACACGTGGGCAGAAGAGAAAGACTAAGAAAGGTGCTTAGGTAGAAAGTTTGGAGATAAGGTAACTCTTTTTATTTGCCCATTTGCTGTAGAAGTTTGGTAATTCCCGTGAAATATCGGGGTCCAAGCAGCCTTTAAATGACCATATTTCTCAGAGGAAGAGTGGGAGAAAGAAGCCTTATGCCCCATGACTGCAGCTGAGAGAGAGAAATAAAAAAAAACACAATGAACCAAGGCAAGGTCCCGGACGCTAAGTGAAGGTATATAAGGTAAAAAGAAAAGAACACAATGACCCAGGACAAGGTCCTGGACATGAGGCCAAGGTATATAAAGTAAAAAGAAAAGAAAATGCAATGACCCTCCAACGAGGTCCCAGATGCAAGAAGGATGGGTCTATAAACAGGCATAGGCCATTTTAACACTTCATCAAGCGAGAAATGGGGGCCCCTTAGCTGGCCTAGGCATGACTCCCTGGGAGTCTTACAGCATTTACCACCCTGTTGGGTCAGTGAAATGTGAAGGCAGCCTGAGGATACAGCGTGTCTAACAGTGAGAAATATAACTCAAACTACAGTAGTGGGAAGTGGTGAGGGGTTGGGAAGGTAAAACTCACCCCTGGTGCAACTGGTGTGTGCGTGTGTGTGGAGCAGTTCAGTGGTTGGGCAAACCAAAAAAGCGGCAGTTGTGGATAGAGCAGAACCTCGGCACAGGGTCCAAGGCAGGTGTAGAGAGTCCCGCCGCTGGGAGAGCCTGACTTGTCTCGGCACCAAATGTTACGGTGCAAGAAAAGGTCACGAGGCACGACAAAACCCAGTATCAGAGCTTTATTAGAAAGTGGGGGGGGGGATCAGGAGAGAGGGAGACAGAGACAGAGACAGAGTGCATGTGCACACGTGGAGAGAGGAAGAGGAAGAGAGAGAGGAGGAAGAGGCGGGGTTCCCTTTACACATGCTCGAACTGCAAATGTGAAGTTACTTAGCTGGGGGAGTGGCCAGGAATTCCAACAATGAGGATGTAACAATACCTGACAAGGCCTGGCTCATCTACAAAGAAAAGTCTTAAGTGTTTGGATTAGAAATGATATAGGCAACTCACAACATGTCTGCCAAAGATAGTGACCTTGTAGCCTGTAAATCTTAGAGTTTGGACTAACCAAAGTAACGTTGAATCTCTAGATGAAGTTTTGCAGGGTAATGTCTGGAAGACTAGAGGTTCTCAAATCCTAAAATAATCTGATTCCCTGGAGTGCTGGCTAAAATATTTGTGCTGTGGGCCACTCCCAGACTGCATTGCTCACATTCCTAGATGCTTCATAAGTTGGGGTCTGGGAACACCAATTTGTGAAGCACTACACTAGATTCCCCGTGCAAGTACTTGTACTCATGCTGAAAGATATTTTTCAGAAGTGAGTTCTTTGCTTAACATCAGAGTATAAGATGTTCTTAGATTCAAGGCAGACTAGATGCAAACTCTTTCTGTAATTCTATTCTTCTTCACCGGATCCTGCAAAGTTAAGATGATTTTTAAAAACATCAAAGAGTATGTTCTTAAACAGTACATTTCACAAGTAGAATATGAATTTCCATTTGAAGAACAGATTGGGCATACAATTAAAGGGACTGGGGAGATCTCATAAGCAGAAAAATAAGGGAACCCCAATAAAATTAAAATAATTGCTTTCAATTTACTCTGTATTAAAAGGAAAAAAATCTGGCACATGCTTAAAGACATTATACTATGTTTAATAAATCAATTCTTAGAAAATAATACAGTTTGAGTCTACAAATATGAGGTAAGTAAAATCATCAAAATTCAGAGAAACAGAAAGAAGAATGGCAGTTGCCAGAGGCTGGGGACAGCAAGAGGCAGACTTCTTGTTTCAGCAGGGGAAAAGTTTTGGTTTTCTAAAAGGGAAAAGGTTTTGAATTGGTTATATAACAATGTGAATATATTTAACATTGTTGAATTGTATTTTTAAAATGGATAAAGTGACAATTTTGTATTATGTTTATTTTGTCACAGTTAATTTTTTAAGATTTTTAAGATTTACTTACTTATTACTTATACAGTGTTCTATCTGCATGTTTGCCTGCATGCCAGAAAAGGCCATCAGATCTCATTATAGATGGTTGTGAGCCACCATGTGGTTGCTGGGAATTGAACTCAGGACCCTGGAAAGAGCAGTCAATGCTCTTAACCTCTGAGCCATCTCTCCAGCCCCTTTCATAGTTAATTTNAAAATTATATTTTTATTAATTCATAAAGAATGTCATACAATGTATTTTAATCCTATTCACTCTCAGTTCCTCTCTTTAACTCCTCTCAGCTCTACCCTGACCTGGCTACACCTTCCCTTTCCCCATAGTTATTTTTTAACAGAAAAATTAATAAGAATAAGAAACAGGAAAAGAGATAAAAACAAATGAAAATTCCGTGAATTTTGAGCAAACTTAACCAAACTAGAGAATGCAGAAAACTGGGTCTGGGTGGGAGTGTCAGGAAGAAGAAGCCAACTGGAAGGAGCATATCTGTCTCACAGAGCACAGAAGCACTGGGTGCCTCTGAAGGGGACAGAGGTGACAGAATGGGCTAAATGGGCAAGGTGCTCATACTACTGTCCCCCTCTAGCCAGTGTGTGTGTGTGTGTGGGGGGGTCCTAGGTCAGTGACTGCTCCCATATCCTCTGACCTGCCAGAGGACATTGCTCCTGCAATTGTTTCCTCCTCTGTGGCATCACAGTTTCTTCTCCAACTGAACCTCTCTGAGGCAAGCTGACTGAGATGTTCTCCTGCTAGTCTGGCCCTGAATAATCCCCTCTCCTGTGTGGGAGTGTTAACTATGACTTGCTTTGTGACAAAGGGGAAGGGCTTTTGCAGATGACTTAAAGTCTCAAAGCAGTTGGTTTTCAATTAATCAAAAGGGAGATTATCTTGGGCCTGACTTAGTCAGAGGAAAGCAATTAAGAAGGAAAAGGTCCTGTCTGTTAGCTTGATGGAAGAACTTGCTGAGGAGCTCAGGGAAACACTTTTTCCTCTTAGCTCACAGGGCATCACTTTTTCTCTGTTCTTTCCCTGTCTCCAAAGCCAGTGTTCCTAGTCTCCTTTAGTAAACATGCCTTTACCCTCTTGACTTCCAATGTCAAAGCCCCCTGATGTCTTTCTCTACACTCCAAGTGACCTCATAAAGCCCAGTAGCCATTACTGTACAGAAATTAACCATTTCTGTACAGATGATTCTTGGAGTGGCAGTGGAGTGGCAGGTCTATATATCACCTGGGTTCAATGGAACAAGAAATGGAAGACACATCTAAGGAAGTCCTCAAAGAAAAAGAAAAGAAGCAATAAGTGATCTTATGTGTTTGATCATGTTCATCTCTGCAAAAGAGTCTGGAAAGCAAATAAATAATGGATTCAGAAAAAACTAGGCATTGAAAACACTACAGTCCACTCTGGAGAAATCCAAGTTGTTACAAAATACTGCATGGCCTAGACGTAAGTAATATTTATGCAATCATAATACAAAATATGAGTGTGGAAACCACCAAAACGTGTGTGTATGTATATGTGTGTGTGATACTNTAGGATTTTGAACTACAAACAGCAAATCCTGATATTCTGTAATATATAGTCAATGAGAATTCTAAATTGGAGAATCAAGAAACAGTAATATACAGTCTACAAAAACATGTCACTTAAACAGCAAGAGCTTATATTGCAAGGCTCTTCGAGAAGTGGGTTTGACTGAATCAATTTCTACAGTAGGAATTAAATTACAAGGACTGCATGTCCAGGTTAAAGAATCATAAAACAGAGATATTGCAGTTCCTATATGGAGGAGGCTGCACTGTTTGTTGAGTGGGAAATCCCCAATTGCTTCTTCAAGTTTAAGGAATCAGAGACTGATGGCTCACACAGGCACTTCTTACAGGCCAGGGTCCTTAAGGCATTCTCTAAACATCTTACTTCTTTTCTCACTAAGTTGAACATTTATGAAGCGCTTCTTTGTTTCATAATATCATGTTCTATTTCAGTAGTCTCCTCTTCTGCTCAACTTCTCTAACAGAGGTATTTCCATTGCACTAGTGAGACTCAAGATTCCCAGGTGTAGAATTCTCATGCTTATCTGTATTCCGTGGGGGTAGAATGTGCTTTTTTTGTGTGTTCTCAGCTCTTTTAGAGTAAATGTGTCCTTTGTTTGGAGAACAGTTTGCCATTTACCCTACTTCAAGGTCATAGTATCTTTTGTTTGCTGAACTGTGTGGTCCACTAAACTCTGTTTAGTCTTTCTCATTCACAGAAACAAATTAAACATGTATCAGAACACAAGGGAATACTCGGGGTGTCTAAATTACATTCATTCTATTTACCATTTTGAAGAGAGACTTAACTTTTCCAGTTCTTCAGTGAGGAAGCTCTAGAGTCATAAAAACACATGCAAGTCAGGCCTACCTAGCACACAGAAATAGCCACCTTCTCTTACTGGACATAAAACTTCTTCTGTCTGTGGCACATTGTACCATGATGATTTTGTCCATACATGGTAAGTCTGTGGTGGCATACCTTGGCAGATGATTGCAAAGTAAGTAAGATTTGTGTTTAGTCTTTTAACTCTATCTGCTGAAAGGACCTACACCTCNAATTGAACAACCCACTTGTTTGAAATAAAAATCAAGTTTTGTTCCTCAGAATGATTCTTCCTACTTTTTATTCTCTGGCTCTGTAAATGGCCTCATGACATCATGCCACTAGCCTAGACTCTCAAAGTCACTGACTTCTGTGGCCCACATTCCTGAGTAAATTAGCTGTCAAGTCCTGCTGAGTCTGCTCCCTGCGCCCCTAATGTCATTGTCCATCTTAATGAGCTCAGACTCATTAAGATACAGCAAACACCACAGATGGGGTGTCTTCTCATCATTTGGAAAGATGGAAGTTCAGCAGTAGGGTGCTTGCCTGCCAGGTTCTGGTGGGTTCTTCTCTGCCTTGTAGGTGACCTTACAATGCGCTCGCCTGGCCTTTGCATGTTGTATGCACATGGAAGGAGAGCGCTCTGGTGTCTCCTCTTCTTCTCAGGCTCCTGCCACTGCTATTGACTGGGCCTGTCCTTACAGCCTTGTTCAATCCACCTCTGCACTAAGAGCCCACTCCCAAATATGACCACACTGAAGGATAAGGTTTCAATGGGTGAATTTGGGGAGTGTGGGAATTGACATAATTTGGTCCAAGACATGTCCTTGCATGGGTCTTTGTCACTTCTGTTCAACACTGTGGTCTCCTAATTAGCCCTCTGTCTCTAGTCTCGTTTACATTACTTGAGAAATCTTTTCTAAGTTAGTTATTTTTGGCTTACATCATTTTCTGCTTAAACAACAACAACAAAAAACAAAACAAACAAAAAGAAGAAGAAGAAGAAGAAGAAGAGGAGGAGGAGGAGGAGGAGGAGGAGGAAAGAAAGAAAGAAAGAGAGAGGGNGAGGAGGAGGAAAGAAAGAAAGAGAGAGGGAGGGAGGGAAAGAAAGAAAAAAAGAAAGGAAGGAAGGAGGAAAACCCCAGCAATAAAACCTCTAGTGGCAGAGAAACCTTGTTTCAGGGAGAAAAAAAAAGCAATTAAAATTTAAGTTGGGCAGTGTTGGCTCACATCTTTAATCCCAGCACTTGGGAGGCAGAGGCAGGTGGCTCTCTGTGAGTGTGAGCCCAGCCTGATCTACAGAGCGAGTTCCAGGACAGCCAGGGCTACACAGAGAAACCATGTCTCAAAAAAACAAAACAACAACAAAAAATAAACAAATAAACAAAAAACCTCCAGTAGCTTTCTAGTTACCTGAAGAATAAAAGCAATGTCATAATTATGAACTATAAACTGATTATGTCTAATTTAGTAGCTTTAGCTCAAATTCTCCACACTTCATTTATTCCACCAACACACAGAAACACTTACATTTCTCTGAGCAGTGCTTTTCAACTTCCTGTTTCCAAGCTGTCACTTGCCATGTCTATCCACTTGTAAATCTTCACCTGCCTCACCCATTTATAAATCTGACCTTTGGACGAATGCCATATCATAGACATCTTCATGATTACTTCTGATGCTCTGACCAAAAGTGGTCAGTTCCTATGTTGAGCATTCACTCCAACTTTCTATATATTTTTACTTGTGGGATTGCTTAGTCTATCTGGAAAATAATCTGGGAAAAAAATTATCAGCTGGTTTGCTGGGGGTTGCAGGAGGGTTCCATAAATTATCAGCCTGCTTACTCGGGGTTGCAGGAGGGTTCCTACAGATACAGACATCCAGGGAACTGTAACTTACACATGGGAATTAGTATATTTAATACTCAAATGGACACAGAATAATTTTTAAATTTTCAGTGTAAGTTAATTTATATTCTATTTCAAGCTTTTGGTCATATTATATTTCTCAGGCTTTGAAAAAGCATCTTATTGAAGTAGGGGTTTTGTTGCTAAGTATTTTTTTTAAAAGATTTATTTATTATGTATACAGAAGAGGGCGCCAGATCTCATTACAGATGGTTGTGAGCCACCATGTGGTTGCTGGGAATCAAACTCAGGACCTCTGAAAGAACAGTCAGTGCTCTTAACCTCTGAGCCACCTCTCCAGTCCCCTGTTGCTAAGTATTTTAAACCATTGGTTTTATTCAATGTCTCCATTTTGTATTTGAGGACAAATAGAAATTTAAAATGGCCTCCGTAAGTGTTTCTAACTACTGAGTGGTAGAAACAAGGTCAGTAGAATATATGCAAACTCAATCAACTAGAAATCTACTTAGTGACCACATACTTTTCAAAGATGTTGCCTTGCTACACAGAAAATAAAGAGACCATTTCAAGGAATCCTAACAACTCAGTGAGGGACAGGGAGGGTTCCATGCTGTGAGCCCTTTCTTTCCTGCAGACACTGCTGGTACAAAGCACAGCTGTTAGGAAGATTTTGTTTTCACAGTAGATTCTGATAGAATGAAGCTGTCTCAGAAAGACAGATGCTTTAAGAAAGCCACATGAAATCTATAAAAATANAAACAAGTACTGAGAGAGATTGTGATCAAGTACTAACGTTTGGGATTTCTCAGTGACCATATAAAGGTGAGATCATCAATATTAGAATATCAATAGCTGTATCTTCTGCTTGTATGAGCTCGCATGTGTGATTAAGTTAAAAAGATTTGGGGTGTCAGAAACTGAATCTAGAGCTTCACACATGCTAGCCAGGCATTCCTTCATTGGGCACTGTCCTACCCCCACCCCACCCTCTTTTTACTTTTTATTTTGAGATAAGGCCTCTTTGAACTGCCTAGAATGGCCATGAATTCACTCAGTNGCCCAGACAAGGCTTGAACTTGAGATTCTCATACATTGACTCGGAGTAGCTAGGATTACAGGCCTTGCTACCAGGCCTGGCTGTAAAGTTAATGTTAGTATTTCTAACTGTTGCTACTCTTTGGTTTGTTTTTCTTGGAAATTTCTCTTGAACCATGCCTTATACTCACAAGGTCTCCAAAAAAAATGAAAGGTTGAAGGAGTGTTGAGTGAGGGCAAAAGTATTGTTTGAGCTGCAGTGTTACTCCACAGCAGCAGTTTAGTTTCCATGGCGGCACAGCCTGACCTGGCTTCTCGATGTGTTTAAACAGAACCTGCCACTTTAAAGAGCTCTGTGAAACATGCCTTTGGGGGCATACAACAATCCAGAAAGGTTGGGAAGCTTTTAGGTAGGTAGTCAAGGCCTGAGTTTGTCATCAATGAAATAACAATATGTCCAGGATACTACCTCATGGACCAAGTTATGTATTTAGATGACATTTCCCATTTCTGTGCACATCCCAGTGAGTCAGAAATATTAATGCTGAAAGTTGCACCAGGAAAATAAATAAGAATAGCCTTGGAAAATATTTGAAAGTGCAACCATTTCCCAAGATTAAAAAATATGGAGACTTACCTATTTGGCACAGATTAAAGAGTGTTTCTTGTAATAGATGCAGTGGCTCTCTGAAGGAGAATATATCCATGAACTCAACATTATTTGTGGTACTTACTCTGCTCTAGGCACCACTTTAGGAGCTGTTATTACACAGAAAGACCATTGCGATAAAGCAAAAATTGTCCTGTCTTTATAGTCAGATTGGAGAAAAAGCATGAAGCAAATAAATAAACAACAAATTACAAAATTATGAGGAAAAATAGAATGATATAAAAGAATACACTGGAAGACTTCACTGGGAAAGGTGATGGNCAACGCTTCCTCTGTTGGTTGCTGGGGTAAGGCTTGGGCACTTCATCATTCCCCATTAGGTAGAACAGGAGGAACTCCACAGCAGGGCAGCCCTAGTGAAAGCAGCTGATAACATTATGCAGAACTGGCTCAGATTCACCATCCCCACCTGCCAAAGCAGTTAGTAAAACAGCCATTTTCCACAGGGCTGCCTCTTCTAAAGTACCTCCATCTTCCCATAGCTTGCAGGGTCGGTTGGTCATCCCAGGTGGCTTAATTGTATAATTGCAAGAGCCTCTAATGCTAGTAGGAAATGGGACATAGGTCAGCAATTACTCATAAAAAAAACATAGTTGACAATATTTTTTTTACTCTTAAGCTAACAATGCTTTACTAATAAGACTTATGTTTCCTTTTAAAACATTCAGAAGTTTGATATAAAAAAAAGAGAGGATGTGAAACATTCACAATTGTATTTATCAAATACCAATCTTTTCATTATTGACATATATTAATACATATCTTCAGTGAGATTCTCCTCATGTTTATAATCCACACTTGTCAACATAATATAATCTAAACATTAACATCTTCACTTACTCATTTTATAAATTTTTGTTATGAACTTTTATTTTTACTCATTAGAGAAAGGTTTTCTCCCCAAAGTTGGTTGTATTATTTTGGGTCAAATAATTACTTAACATTCTAAATGATTTCCNTGTTCCTGTGTAATGTTTGCTGTCACACCTGCAAACTGTTTGCATCAATCCATTTTCCATCTCCTACTTTTTATATAAGTAACCATTCTCTGACTAGAAGTCTGATTTTCTTTCCAAACAGAAAATTTGCTGGGCGATGGTGGCACATGCCTTTAATACCAGCACTTGGGAGGCAGAGGCAGGTGGATCTCTGTGAGTTTGAGGTCAACTTGGTCTACAGAGTTCCAGGACAGCCAGAGTTACACAGAGAAACTCTGTCTCAAAGAAACAAAAAACAGAAAACTTTGGTGTTCGGCTTCTACTAGGAAAAAAAACCAAAAACTAAAAAGCTGTTTCTAAGCCTACCTGTCTTTCTACAAAGGGACCATAAACATCTGGTTTTGAGCATCTTCCTATTGGAACATAAACAGAATTATTGCTTTCCATTGCTGTGATAAGCACCATGACCAACAGCAACCTTGGGAAGAAAGGAGTTTATTTCATCTTACAACTCCCGGGTCACACTTCATCACTGAGAGAAATCAGGGCAGGAACTCAAGGCAGGAGCTGATGCAGAGGCCATGGAGGAGTGCTGCTTACTGACTTGATCCCCAATGCTTGCTCAACCTNCTTGCCTGCTTGCCTGCCTGCCTGCCTGCCTGCTTGCTTGCTTCCTTGCTTCCTTCCTTCATTTTTTAATTAATTAATTTATTTAACATCCAGACCACAGTTTCCCCTCCATCCTTCCATTCCCTCCCCGCATCACTCTTCTGGCCCCTCCCCAACTCCATCCACTCCTCCTCTGTTTCTGTTCAGAAAGGGGCAGGCCTTCCATGGATATCAAGAAATCATGGCATATCAAGTTATGGCAAGACTAAGCACCTCCTTTTGTATTTAGGTTGGGCAAGGCAACCCAGTATGAGGAATGGGTTCTCAAGAGCCAGCCATCAACCTGCTTTCTTACAGTGCCTAGGACCACCTGCATGGAGGGGTACCACCCTCACTTGGCTGGGTCCACATACATCAGTCATTAATCAAGAGAATGNCTAACAGACTTGCCTACAGGCCAGTCTGCCAGAGGCATTTTCTTCATTGATATTCCATCTCAAAGATGACTCTAACTTATCTCAAGTTGACAAACACCTAAGCAGCATAAGAATCATTGAACAACAGACTTTTATATTGTGGAAAAAAACAGATCTCAGAGAAACAAAGTGTCAGTTTTTTAAAACAACAACAAAAATAAATCTGTTTCTATCTTTCTACAACTTGAACTTTAAACACCTAAACTGACAATTTATCTAATCACCAACTTGGGAAAACTGTCATGCTCCATCTGTTCTATCCCTTCAGTAAAGTGGTCCTCAGTTGGCTCTTAGTCTGTTAATATGAATTCACCCCTGTGTCAGCCCCACCACTGCCCATTTTCTCTAAAACGTATCCTCTTCAGCTTTAGAAAGCTTGGATCATGTCCCTTGATCTGTCACAACAGGCACAGCCTAATCCTAATGTCTGTTTCTTTTCTTCCTGGAGGCATCAGTGGATGCTTGTGAAGCCCACATAGAAGGAGCTGCTCAAAAGCCAGAGAATAAGAGAATAAGTTCACATTTCAAACTTACTCTTGGGTCACTCCACCTCTCTGAGTAGAACTGGATACTAGATAATCTCTAAGATTCCTGTAGACGTGTTTTACCTTGTGTCTCAGTAGAAATACCTCACAATCATTGCAGTGTATATACACATCATAATTTAAAATTCTATACAAATAAACTGCTGTCCCAATAGTCTATTCAGTGGATTTTTCCAATTACATTTTATTTTTATTTTTTAAAAGAGAGGGTGCCAACGCATTCTTCCAATAACACAAATTGTGCAGTTGAGTTTCGAACATCTGGGAAACCGCAGGCGTCAGCACACCTAGAATGAAATGNATAAGCTTTGCCCTGGGGAAGCCACCTTTCTGATCATGATGTCTTCCCTGCCAGGGAGGTATGACCCTGCCAGTTTTTGCTTTACCTTTTGAAAAACCATACTCTTGTGATTCTAATGAATTTTTTCTTTTCTTTTCTCATTCTTTTTATATTTTTCTTCTTCGCTTCCTGAATCTCTCTATAGTTGTTTATACTGAATCGAGACCTACATATTTGTCACCAAAATGAAAACAAAATCTGTCTGTTCCTGTCATCCTTGTAATAATATTGTTTTTGTAGGCTACAACTTACACATGCTCTTTTCCTTATTTTTATACAATACTGGCCTTAAACCTAAAATACAATTTATAAAAAGGGTATTTTAAACAGTGATACAGTTGATTGTAGGTATTTCAAAACTAAGAAAACATAAAGAAAAACTAGAATTTTGCAGATTTCTAATACTGAGAGATAATAAATTGCTATTTTTTTTCTCTTCTGGTGTTTTCCTAAAATAAAACAGACTACCTTGAGCACTTCTAATTCTGCCTCTACATTTCTAAACCTTTGCTTGTCCATAAACATTAGACTCCTCATCCTGATAGCCCTCTTCCTTCACTGACTCTGCACAGAAATTTTTTGCTTATTAATGTTTCATTAGCATTTTCCCAGGCAGTACATTTTCAGCATTTCCATTGTTATGCATATTGCATCGGGTTGCATGAATATTCCTATCTTATTTCAAGCTTTCCCTGTAAAGCATCAGATTCTAGTCACATTTACCTCGAGGTTTTGTATATTTCACACTGTTAAAAGGCAGCTTGTAGACTGGATCTATTTTTAAGAGATTTATGCCCCACTGTATTGATGACTATCTCTTAATACAAAAGCACTCGTTCCAGCTCTTTTTAGGAATTCTGTTATTGGCTTTATAATCCTAAAAGTTGAGTTTCTTCCTAGTATGATTTTAGGCCTATGGTATTTCCTGACACTGGCTACAACTAATATTTGCAATAAAATTATGAGAAGGAAGTTGGTCTAAATTCATAGCCACTGAGTGCCTCCAATGACTGCAATGTTGTGTTAGCTTCCTGAGATGGGAAAATCACTAGTGCATGAATTTCATTTCCATTTTCCCCAGAATCAAACCAAATAAGGCTTCAGCCTTATTCAACAGGAGGGGGCAAATTGCAAATGGAGTGGTAGGCCAGCCTTCCAGAAACTATTTTCAACTTTATCACATTCTCTAATGTTCAAACATTTGCCATTGCTACTTAAACTACAGCCTCCCCTTAAGAAAAGAAACACCATGAGCCTGGAGCATCAGGAGGAGCTTGATTTCATCCCAATTGCTTANACAATCAAGAGTATCGTTTTTGAGGTGGACTGTGTGGCAGTTTGTTCTTGCCGACTTCTCTTGCCCCTGTAAACTCTCCTACTGTGCACACATTTTATTGTTACTCCTTCTGTGAGTCATTTTGCATCACTGACAAAATACTTGAGGAGGGGAAGCCTCGAGGAAGGAAAGGTGTAAGTAGACTCATGGTCTCACAGTGTCAGGGTCATGGCCAGCTGGTTTTATTGCAATGGGCCTGCAGGGAAGCAGAGTATCATGGTGACAGGAGCTTGTAAGAGAAGAAGCTGCTGGTTTGGGAACAAAAAGAGACAGAGAGAGGAAAGGCCAAGATAAGACATACCCTTCACAGGTCTTTCTTAGTGATCTATTTCCTCCAATCAGCTCCCACCTTCCAGAATTTCTACCACTCCCTAGTGGTCCATTCCGTGTGAAAACATCAATAGATCAATCCATTGATCATGTGACTGTATTCATGAATCTGCTNACATCTCCCAGAACCCCATCCTGAACACCCCACTGGGTACCAATGCCTTCCACAGATGAGCCTTTGATGGGAGGCCATGTCCTTTCCAAACCATAACACTGGCATTTCTGTCTATCCACAATGCCTCTGAGTGAAGTCTTGCTTGTGTTGATGCCATCTTTTTCGGCTTTCACAAACCTGCCTGCCTTTCTCCTTCAGCTTCAATATTTCTTCTCTCTGTCGAATCCTGGTTCTCTGGCTGCCTCTTGGGTGTCACACAGAATTCCCCTCCCAGCCTGCCTTTCCCCTCCTTGCCTTCTCTGTTTTATCTGACCTCTCACCAAATTTACTCCTGGATTTCTACACACCATAGTTTATCCAGAGTGTCATTTGGAAACTTTTTCATTGTAAAACATTTTTTTCTTGTGTTCTTCCAGAAGCCATGACATTCTGGGCTCTAAATCTGTTGCTTTGGCAATTTATCAGGTGTCTGCGCTCTTCTCTGAGTGAATTTTACTGGTGCTGTGTAAGAATGTTTTACAGGCAGCATGTTTTGTTCTGAAGACTCTTCCCTTGCTTTGTTTTGTCTCCTTTCCCCTTCCCTGTTATATCAATTAACTATTGTGCTGTAACAAGTTACCCTCACATGCAGCACTCTCAATTACTGGCTAACAGTTTCTGGGTGAAACTTAAGAGCAGTTTGGAGCATGGCTCTGACTCAACAGGGTCAAGCTGTCCCCAGGATTCATTTACTTGCAGGCTGGAGGCCTAGTTGGAAGACAGCTCCCACCAAGAACTGTTGATAGTTGACCTATGTTCCTGTCTCCTTACAGCAGAGCAGCTTCCTTCCCTGCATGTGTCTGAAAAAAAGCAAGGAGGAAGTTACATGTTTCATTTCATCACCTAGTCTGGGAGTTACCTCCCTTTGTGCAATTCAGAGAATTGAGCCTGTCCTCAAGAGAAGAACACAGCTTTTCCTCTCACAGAAAGAAATGGAAAAAAAGAAAAGAAAAGAAAAGAAAGAAATCACTATGTCAACCACCATCTTCCTCCTTTTATGGCAATTCTGTTTTGTTGTTGTTTGCTGTTTTATTTCTATTTATTTATTGTGCTAGAGTCTCTTGTAGCTCAGGATCAGAAGCTGTCAACTTCTGATCCTCCTACCTCCTCCTCTCCTGATCTGGGGTTACAGGCTTGGGCTGTCACACCCAACTCTNTCATATCAATTCTTATTTGATGAAAGAAAACTATAAGGTAATACCAGTATTGCCTTCTACTACCTAAGGCCTCACAGTAACACCCCCAATCAGAATAGAGTAGCAGAAACCTAAGAACCAGATAACTGGCTGTCCTAGTCAGGGTTTCTATTGCTGCAACGAAACATCATGACCAAAGCAAGATGGGGAGGAAAGGGTTTATTTGGCTTACACTTTCACATCACTGTTTATCATCAATGGAAGTATAGACAGGAACTCAAGCAAGGCAGGAACCCGGGGGCCATGGAGGGGTGCTACTTACAGGCTTGCTCTCCATGGCTTACTTAGCCGGCTTTCTTATAGGACCCAGGACCATCTGCCCAGGGTGATGTTACCACAATGGGCTGGATCCTCACACATCAATCACTAAGAAAATGCCCCACAGGCTTGCCTACAGCCCAGTCTTATGGAGGCATTTTCTCAATTCAGTTCCTCTGCTCTGATGACTCTAGCTTGTGTCAACTTGACATAAAACTATCTAGCACACTGACTTACTCCAGTTCCACAGCAGATAGCCTCTGTGGGGCCAATCAATCTCAGGTCTTACTTGCTCAGACTTAGGTATTCTTTAACATTCTTTTCAATTCAAAATTTGATTTTAATTTCTATGTTAATATTATAAGAAATTATTACCTAACTTTATACTTTGTGAAGTAAAAAATGAAATTTCTAGACTTTTGGGATCTCAATCACTGTAAAATACAGTTAGCCACATATAATGATGATGAGAGTACTGATGATAAACAAATGCTTAAAAAATCCACATGCTGCCATATCAGGTGAATAACTGAGGAACACTTAACGAAGGCACTGTTTATGATGCTATAGACAGGCTTTAAGGAGACCTGCAGTAATGCGAGAAATCCGTGGAGTCTATTTAATGAGCAAAGGAATTTATTTGGGGGTTAACACACTGCCATGGGAGATTTATTATAGGGCAGGGAAAGCTGAGCTATGTCCCTCACTGATTTGCCTGGTCCAAGATCTCAGCATCCAATACCACAAGGAGGTTTCTTCTTCTTCTTCTTCTTCTTCTTCTTCTTCTTCTTCTTCTTCTTCTTCTTCTTCT
>LZPO01066276.1:650937-665770 GCA_001675575.1 Neotoma lepida
CTAGAGACAAAGAGAGAGAGAGAAAACACTCAGGCTGGCTTTGCATTGGCTGTGCTGTAGTGCAGGATGACCTTGAACTTGTGATTTTCCAAGTGAGCAATTACAGGAGAATGCTCCTGGCTTTCATGGTACAAGTCTTGAGGGTAGTGTATACGTAGGAGCTGTTACCACTCTGATGACAGAAAAGGACAAGGGAGATGACTGTCAGCCAAACTCCAGCACAGGAGGCTCCTGCCAACAGCAGCTAACTAGTGATACCTCACAGAGGGACTCTATACCCCAACCTCAGTTTCTTCCTCCTCTTTTCTCTNTGCTACCCTAATCACTGGCCAAAGTCAATTATACTTACTGTGGTCTAGATCTGATGAGAGAAAATAAGCAGTACACTCCCAAAATGAGTTTAATACTATACCTCACACATGAACCTAGAGATTAAAGTATGCCATTACATATAACGCATATTTTATATATTAGATAAAGTCTGATCCTAACAGATTTTGAGTACCAAATATAATTTGACAATCCTCATGTCACCTTAGGAGGAGAAGACTGCCTAAGAAAAATTCTATCCAGTGAGTTATATTGAAGTGGGAGAGGGTACGGGAAAACTAAGAAAGACTTCAAAATAGCTCCACTCATGGTACCCAGGGTGGATGCCCTGGCCATGAACAAAGGCATTTCCTTTGAGGTATATAATGGTGCAGGCACATAGAGGTGCACAAGGGCTCTCTGCACTGATCTGATCATTCCTTTGTGAGCTTGTCTCTGAATAGTCCTCTGAGAACAATCCACCCCCACTCAGATTTGTCTATCAGGAAGGACTATACCAATCACAGCATACAAATATCCAAATCTTTCATATTCATTTTTCTTACTATAAACAATGATAGTCTTTGTGGGATAGACAGTTGNCTCCAAGCTGCGTACTTGCCCTGTCCTGGTACACCACAGTCTGTACTAACTGCTTGCTCAGCTGTCTGACTTGCTTTGTAAGGACAGGGACTTTCTGACTTCTAACTGTTGAAATGAATGAACGGAAGGACTTATCAAATATATCTAATCTGTGACTTTTCCAAGTCATCTCCCCAACACCCTGCAGATCCCTGTAGACCAGTACCCTGCTGAAGGGCTCATCTGGAACTCTTGTTTTCAGTCCTTAACCTTCTGTTTCTTTTTATTGTTCTGGGGTTTGGAACTTAGTCCAATTCCCTGTCTGCTCCTAAATTCCTGTTTGTTCTTTCCCATCTTGCTCTTATCTAGCCTTCTCTGATCAAATGTTCTTTCCCTTTCCTTCTTTTTCTGTTTTTTTTGTAAGTGCATGTGCCAATTCTCTGGTTTGTATTACTTATCTCCTTTGACCCTATTTCTGTTCCCTTAGGCTGCCCCATCACTGTGTGCCCACCTGCTCAGGTTCCTCTTTCTTTTCCTGCCTTTCTGTTCCCTCCATCCCCAGTCTAAAAGCCTGGTTATGATTGCTGACAACTGTCTGTTTTCTGTGCTGTTCTTTTCCCCATCTGAGAAATTAGATGAGATACACCATCAAAAAAAAAAAAAATGAAAAGCCTTACAGTGCAACCTTGAGAAGATACGTGAAGGTCAGGAGAGTGGCAGGGAGCACTCCTACCTGCATCAACTGGCTTTGCATTTGTCAGTTTTGTTTCTCAAAGGGACTTTCCATGATTATAGATCCTGAACCCCTACTCTTCTCTGACCAGGAAGATGAAGCTGACCACACCCATGGGCCTGAGCCATATAATGTCAAGCTGGACTGGCTGTGGACTGCTCTGCCCCATCACTCGAGCAAACCTCACCTTGTAGTTCTCAGCTTGCTGCTGAAGCCCTGCAATTTTTCTGGTTTGTGAGCCCTTTAAGGGCAGGGTCTTTATCTTCTTTATCTTTGTATCTGAAACTCCTGGCACATGCTTCCTAGCATATAATGACCCTTCACAAATGTTCTTGAATGAGTGAACTTTAAAAAAATGCTATAACAACTTCTATTTCAGGTTCTAGTTTGCTGGGCAGTGGTGGCACATGCCTTTAATCCTGGAGCAGATCTCTGAGTTTGAGGCCACCCTGGTAGAAATAGTGAGTTCCAGGACAGTTAGAGCTATATAGTGAGACCCTGTCTTGAAAGAACAAACAAAACAAATGTGCAACACCTAGCTCCCAGCAGAGCTACTCATTCAGTTGATTTATGTTACATACTCTGGTGTCATTTTTATATAATACTGATTTGTATAGAGCAATAATTTTGTTTCTAAGTAATATTGTCACTACTATAGTGTGAGATATTTATCATGTGTTACAAGGTTGGTACCCAGTGTGGTGGCTCCACAATGGAGGACTTTTCAGACCTTTGGGAGATGATTAGACAATGGGGGTACTGCTCATGAAAGAAAGTAATAATGATTCTCTCTCACAAGTGAATCCCCACTTTGGCAGGTTACCTTAAGAGCAGCACTTGTTATGAACAAGTGTGACATCTCTCCTCACCTGCATAACAAAAGCCCACTTTCCTGTCTTTCCTCTCACATTATGATACACATAGACACCAGCACCATGCTGTTTGTTTGGATATTACAGCCGCCAGATTGTGAGCCAAACAAATCTCTCTCTCTTAGATAAAATATTCAGCCTCAGGTATTTTGTTATAACAACCCAAAACAGATTGAAACAATAACCAATGTTGAGTTGGCATTTGTATGCTAGGCTCTATACAAAGACCTTTTGCTGATGTTATTTCTGGTGACTATAAACCACAAAACACTTTGAACCTGACAATCCTCATTTTCCAAGGAAAGAAGCCAAGGTACGTGAATAAATAAGTAACTTGCCAAGATCTTATCACCAATGTATAAAGAAGTCAATATATAAATAGATCTTTTTGATTCTAAAACATAGAACCACTATACTTACTAGCTTGATACAGTGGAAATGGCCTTTCTCTTGGATTGGCTCTGTGCTATTTGGAGCCAGTCAACAACTGTTAAATCTTTTCCTTTAGATACTTTGTCCAAAATAAATAAGAAATTGCTATACTCATAAAGCTTAAGTCCCACTGTGCTCTTTCACCCCTGGCCACTAAACCACAACAAAAATGTCTCTTGTAGTCTTCCCTAGTGACTCTGTAATCTGGGTTCCCACACAGCATCCTATGCAGGCACTCATTGACTACTTTTCTTCTTATCCTGATGATAAATGGCCCTTTGGATGGCTTTGCAATCTAGCCCCACTTCCCTTGGGGACCGTTGTAGAAACACAAGTCCACACCACAGATCACATCTTCCATCTCCTCCCTTCCTCTCTCATTCCTGAAGTCTTCTGACTTTTTTGTATGTTATCACCTCAGCCAACCTGCTCTTCAGTTTTCTATTTGGGTTGCTTATTTCTTCATATCTGTAACCTCGGGTAGATGTAAACTTTTGTGTGCTCAGAATTACTCCATCCATATGTTGGGTTGAAACTTGCCTGGCTCTGAGACACAGTCTTGAAAGATACAGTATCAAATGCTCCAACCCCAAATGTTGAAATACCAAGACATCAAAATTCAAAAGAAAACTCCGGAAAATAATTTATTAANTTTGAAAAATAACATTTATATGTATTTTAAATAGAGAATTTATTTAAGAGACAGGAAAATGTGGTAGAGGGACTCCATTGATAAAGTGCTTATTATATAAGCATGAATGAGAATGACCCCATAGGCTCATCTATTTGAATGCTTATTCATCAGGGAGAGGAGGTATTTGAGAAGGATTAGGACGTGTGGCTTTGTTGGAGTAAGTGTGACCTTGTTAGAAGAAGTGTGTCACAGGGGGAGGAGTGGGATTTTGAGGTTTCAAAAGCCCAAGCCAGGCCCAGTGTTGCTCTCTTCCTATTGCCTGAGGATTTGGTGTAGAACTCTCTGCTACCTCTCCAGCATCATGTCTGTCTGCCTGCACGCCACCGTCATGGTTTCTGCCATGATGATAATGGACTAAACTTCTGAAACTACGAGTCAGCCTCAATTAAACGTTTCCTTTTTAAGATTTGCCATGGTATCTCTTCATAGCAATAGAACACTGACCAAGACAAAGCATGAGGACCTGAGCTCATCTCCCCAGCATCCATATAAAAAGACAGGTAGGACAACATGTATGTGACATCTCTGAGCTGATGGCTCAGCATCCTCATCAGATAGCCCACAGCCATCTGCAACTCCAGCTCCTGGGAATCCAACATTCTTTGCTGATCTCTGTAGGCACCTGCTCTCATGAGCACATACCCCAGTTGGTGGTTTGAAGGAGAATGGCCCCCACAGGCTCATATATTTGAATACTTGGTCACCATTTGGTAGAACTGTTAGGGAAGGATATTAGGAGGTATGACCTTGTTGGAGGAAGTGGAGGAAGTGTGTCACTGGGTGGAGGGGACGGGGGTAGGGTTTCAAAAAACTTGTGCCATTCCTAGTGTTCTCTCTCTTTCTCTCTGCCTCATAGTTGTGGATCAGGATGTGAGCTCTTAGCTGTTCCTTTGTTCTGCCACCATGGACTTTAACCCTCTGAAACCCTAAGCCAAATTAAATACTTTCTTTTATAAGATGCCTTGGTCATGGTTTTATCACAGCAATAGAAAAGTAACTAAAGCATCCCACACAGAAGCACATAAATAAAATAAGTGTTGTTGAGTGCAGTAGTGCACACCTTTAATGCCAAACTGAACAGCAGCGTGGCAGTGTGCTCTCTAATGCTCCCATGCATGTAATTACTTTTGAACCAGCCAGGAACTTTACTGGATTCTTCAGGCAAAACTGATTTTAATTCATTAAAATCTGCAGTGTCATCAAGCTGGAAGGAATGTAAGCACAAACGGCGAAGTTAGAGCAGAGGCCTTCATCACTCCTGGGTTGTTTGGCTAAGCACAGCCCAGTTGGTCTTGCAGTCCTCCTGGGTAGTTTTTATGGGTATTGTGGGTGGAGGGAGGACTTTGGGATTTTAAAACTCAGGATTTTGATCCTTTGTCATTGTAATTTTCAGGATTTTAAATCTCTGTGCTTTTTGTCTTTGGGGATTTAGGAGTGATATTTGGATTGTGTCTGGGAACAGTGCTGGTCCCAGCAGTGCACTAATGAAGCAGGCCAGGCCTTGTAACTTCAAATTACTCCAGCCATTGCCACAAAGTGTAACATTGCACTTCTAAATGGTCTTATTAATAAAAAACCCAGGGCCAGATATTGGGGTAAATTCTGAAAGATCAGAGAGACAAAACAAGCCACAGCTAACCTCACCTCGACAACTTCTCAGCCGTTCCTGTTTCCTCAAACTGAAAGCCTCTGAGTCCTCACCCAAATGGATCTCAGTTGAATTGCTGCTAAAAGCCTAAAAGCTTAAAAGCCTCTAGTTCCTGGTCCTCACGCCTTATATACTTTTCTGCTTCCTGCCATCACTTCCTGGGATTAAAGGTATGTGTTACCATGCCTGGCTGTTTCCAGTGTGGCCTTGAACTCACAGAGATCCAGATGGATCTCTGCCTCCCAGGTGATAGGATTAAAGGTGTGTGTGCCACCATTTTCTGGCCTCTACGTCTATCTAGTGGCTGTTCTGTTCTCTGACCCCAGATAAGTTTACTAGGGTGCACAATATATTGGGGGAGACAATATCACCACAACAAGGTCAGGGTGGCACACAGCTGATGACAATCCAAGGCCTTGAAAGGACTTGTGCCACTAGGCAACTTCCTTTTCCTGAAATTGCAGATACCGAGGATAAATCAAACTGAAGATGCTGGCAGTGGTTCCACAGCACATGTTGAGAGCAGGACCTTCTCAGAGAACACTGGATCCAAAAATGGAGAGATGCATACTCCTGATCATGTAAGTTCATGCCTGGATCAAACCATGCCTGAAGTTCTCTCACCTCTGCAGGAGAACTTTCAGCTGGTAAGTACTCTGCAGAGCAGAAGAGGAAGAGCAAACAGGGTATAGCTTGTGTGTCTGTGCAGGAGGAATATGAAAGAGCAAGACATTTCAAACCCAGCACTAAGCTGGCCCGAGGGGTTCCATGGGAACTATTCTAAGAATAGTTTTGTATTTGTTTGTGTATGGAATTTCAAACTAAAGTTTTGTTCCTAACAAAAGTGAAACCAACGATCTTTGGACCTTACTGACCAAATGTTAATATTCTTCCAGAAGCCAGATCCTTCTCATCGAATCTCCGTTCTCTCTCAGCTGTATTTACACCCCCATCAACACAATCATTGAATTGTGCTTCACACCTCTCTGGCAGACACTTAAGGGGTAATAAACTGGGCATTTCTTCCACACCCTTCTTTCTCGAGAGCGTCAGTCAGTGCATGTGGCCAACAAAAGTCAGATTCGGTAAATATTTATTGAATACCAAGAAGTGCCGTGATCTCTCTTATAACACTTAGAAAGTTTGCTAGCCCCAGAGGAGGAAGCTACTTATATTTTTATTGGATATGATCATCACAAAGGTCACAGGGAAACTTGTAGGCAGAACCAGAAATTCAACCTCTAGCAAACACAACTTTCCCCTAAAGAGCCCAAGTTAAGACAGAGAGACTTGGTTTGAAACTTACTTATTGTGGGAACTTGAGCAAACTTTCCCACAATTCTGTTTTGTACCTGTAAGATGTTAATGCTCTACCTTCCAGAGACATATGTGGGTTATGATTAACGGATGGTTAGACACACTAGCACCAAGTTAACTCTGGATGTTTCCTTCTCCTTCGTAAGGAAATAACCAGGTCTCCTTAGCCACAACATTTTCACATAAAAGAGGTCTCTGTGCCACATTAACCCCCTCCCAGTGCAGTTTTGTACTTGTGTACATAAACAAACACTCTTTTTTCAGTGTTGGAGATAGAACCCAGATTCTCAGGCATGCTAAGCCTGAGCTAAATTCCCAGACCCAAGCACTGGTATATATACATAGGTACTCATCTCTATAAAACACATGGTAATTCAAATCATTTTTGGTCATTTCATTATTGATCGGGCAGAAAAGAGCAAAGTCAGTTACTGTGAATTCTAGGATGCAGAGAAGAGTCAATCCAAACTATTGTGTAGTTTTTCAGCTTACAAAGATGAAGGGAAGAGGTAGAGACAAATTGTAACATTTCCCCAGCCATCTGAATACAGTTGTCATTCACCCAGTCAACAAGTACACATGCCAGGCACTGTTCCAGGGCCTAGAGATCCAATGTGAGCAACATAGCTCAAGTGTGAGAGAGGGCTGGAGAACTGATGGCTCCATTCTCTCCCTCCTGCCCTGCTGCCCTTTGTGACACTTAGCCTTGGTGTAATAGTTCAGAGCAGGGCACAGAAAATTATGTTTCTGAGCAGCTAAGCTGTGGGTGACTTTACATTTTGGAAGAGGCCCTTTGTAGCCCACAAAACTTGGAATGTTTCCCATTTGACCCTTGATAGAACATATGCAGACTTCTGGTCCAGAGATCTCTACACCATTCCCCAGAGCCAGAACAAACAGCTGAAATCTCTAGCTGTTAGAGTCTTTTCTCCTATTAATCCTTTGCTATTTGTGTGAAGCAAAATTAAGTATTATTTCCTACCATGTGACCAAGACCGGGCAGATACACTGTTTATATTAATTTCATGGAATAATAATTCAGCTTTTTTTAAGTCTTTGACTATTTGTTATTTTGTTTTCCTAGCCTACAACTCTACATAAAATGTTACTATTCTCCAGTCAGATCTTTCTCTTTTTTCCTTAAACCTAAGTGGGCATCAGTAGGTGATATGTGCAAATGACTCACCAGAGAAGAAGAGAAGCAAGTTGGCCGTTAACTGCCTTTGGTAGCTACTACTTCAAAACCTCTTAACCGTCTCATTTACATCCCTACTGTGTGTTCTTCAGGGGTTTACTTCTTAGACTAAGAGGTCTAGATGTTTCCAGTCCTTCTCCTTGAAGGGTGCATTCTGACTCCTTTCCTTCCTGCTGGTCCAGACTTCTGCTTTCTCAGTAAGAGCCTCTGGCCAGGAGAATCTTTTTGGTTTGGTGACTTCCACTCCTAAGATTAATTTCGAGCTGTGGAGCTGAATCATATCCCTTCTCCTATGGAGCTGCTCCAGGTAACAATGTCACCAGTGCCCACTTTGAACTTGTATATGTTGTCCTGGTGTCATCCTAGTGGAGAGTCCTGCCCAGCCACACTCACACTGAAAACATCTGCAAATTGTTCTGACTTCAGCCAAGAGTGGAGTGGCATGGGCTGGGCATGGGCTGACTCAACCCAGTTCTTCTTCGGATTCGTTGTGGGACCTGGGCCAGCTGCTTGGCTTCCCAATGCCTACATTTCCACATCTGTAACATAAAGATAATTCAAACTTTTATTTCAGCTTCTGGAATAGAATTAAACCGTGTATGAACATTGATGTTCCCATGGCAATCGTCATGTCAGGTATCTAGTATGCCACAGGAGCAATACATTATTTATGATAAGCACTTGTGGAGTCTCCTGCCGTAGAAGAAAACACTTTTAAGGAAACCTGGAGGGTATACTTCCTCATTCATTTACATTCATTATCTCCAGAGGCTTCATCATGCTACTCCAAACTATCTGGGTCTCAATTTGCAGAATAAAATCACTTAGCACACCCTCAAGCCATTGAATCTACAAGCAATATGAATGCAGCTATAGTNTGAATAAAGAGGAAGAGACTGGCTTCCTATTGAAACCACAGAGGAGTCCCTGGGAGTGGCAGATGGGGGTAGAAAGGATTCCAACTCCGGACTATCACAAAGGAACAGGAATGTCAGCTCTACAAAGCAACTTTATTGTAATGTTATTATCATTATTATTATTTGTGCAAAATGTAAATCTACAAAAGGATAAAATATAATAATAATCACATCATTTACACATAAACAATATTAGCATTGTTTCAATTGTTTCATTGCTATCAATCCTTCCTGTCTCTTTTTGAGACTTCCAAATATTCTATTCTAAGACTACTTTCTCATTTGTGATTATTTTTACAAGTCATTATGTATTATAGAAAGTAACTAGCAGACTGCATCATTAGAAGGACACAGCAATTTGTGTAACCAATTCACAATTAATCAAAATTTAGATTGTGCCTTGAATTAACTGTTAGTTAAAATCAATTCATTCCTTGTTGACTTAAGGTCTTAAATTATTTTCACTGAAACTTTGTCAATCTACAAATATTTTAGTCCATCCATATCATCACTTGTACTGTAACATTCTTTTCTCACTTGTACTGTAACATTCTTTTCTCTGTACTGTAACATTCTCTATGAGAGAACTAGCGCAAAACCCCCCGAACCTCCTCAACAGATCCCATAATACTCTCAACAGGAAAGGCACTTGTCTGGATTGTATTTTCCATATTATCTGGTCTCTTATATAAGTCTTTTGCCTAAAATGTCAGATTTCCAGATTTGTTGAAAAAATATTTTTTCTTTCTGATTCTTTCTTCCTTTAACTGAGACACTGATCTCTTCATTTTAATACCAAACCCATTTCTATTATTTGTTTTTTATGCTATATTTTACTTTCTCTTGAAGTCTTACAATTTTTAGTACCAAAATTCCTTTAGAAATTCTTAGGATGCCAGAGTCTCTGTTAGAGTTGTATCTGTTGCTATTTAACGTATTAGAATGAAAATTGAGCAAAGTTAACATTTTTTAGCATTTCATTTTAAGGTTATAATATGACATCTATCACATGTTAACAAAAACATCAAATTTATGTTTGCAAAGTAAAAGCTACTTTAGTGAGAAGAATGACATTGTTTTACATTTTAGCAACTCCCTTTGATGTCTGGTCTAAGGAAAAGCAGCTGGATTCATGCACTGACAATGTTGCCCTGGGGAGACCTGCTTCACACAGCTGTGTGGTAGAAGGGAGGCCCTGGCAGCTGTCCTGAGCAATTTTGGGACACCCAGATATCCTCTGCCCACAATTGAGAACTGCAGCCCCAAACCTACTCCACTTGCTCAGCATCTTTTCATGCGATAGTTTTGTTTTGAATAAGAAATGAGATGACAATGGTTTTTCAACATTACATGGAAAAGCTTCAGTTAACAGGCAGACACTTAGACTTGTGCGGACAATGGGGAAACATTTCCTTAGGATATTTGGGAGCTAAGATGCTGTCTGAAGTAACACCATCATTGAAAAACATTGTTCTTTTCGGTAGCTTCTTTCAATAGATACTTAGGTTTCATATTTAAACACTGCGACTCAAAACTAGCAATTTTCTAAATGAAACAAAATTTTTCTTTGTGTGATTTTTGGCAAAACTCCATTTTGAATTCTGGCTCGTTTTCAAAACAGGGCTCTCTTCTGAAATCTACTCCCTGGTCAGGTAACTTGGCATTCTTTGGTCTCTAAAATGGACTCTTTCATGCTTTGTTTTGTAAAAATGTTGAATGTGTCTTGTTTTCACTTACTGAGCCCAGAAGTGGAACCAACCTCCATGGAATATCTTAAAGTAAGCCTCAAGTTTACTGTAGTAGGGCTCAGAAGATTCTCCATTCAGTGTCTGATACAACATGAGTTCCAAGGATTGTTGTGTCCTCTATTCCACCGTGGTTTGATTGCGTGCACTGTGGAGAATGGATGAACCACTGAGTGAATGTGTATTGTTTAACATGGGCACTACATGTCAAGGATCCCAGTACCTCAGACCTATGGGAACAGCAAAGCAAAGCACCTTCCTTGATCTTTGTGTGGATGCTAGTGTGTTCAGAAGCTTCCTCCTCCAGGACAACTATAGTCTTAGACTGCTCTCCCTACAGATCCCCTACTGAGATGAGCTTGCTTCCTGTTCAGCCATATCTAATAACCCCCAACTTTTCCTGTTGGTAGCAGCCCTGTTCTCTGCGGTGGAGGGCCACTGGTGTGGTAGGACACACCTGTTTTTCTCTGACCATCCTCGAGTTCCAAGTTGCATCTCATGGTGTCAGGGGGATTTTCAGTCTGGATTTCAGAGACTGGATTGTTACTGAACATAATGGTCCATAGGGCTGAGAGGAGAAAACAAGAATGAATATGAAAATGCATTGGAAACACTTTAAGTGGAATAGAAACTATTATTGTTTTTAAGTACCCTTAAAACAATAATTGAGGTATTTCATTTAAACATTGACACACCATACCTGAAGACAATCTTTCATTTACTTCTGGAAGGTCAAGGGAAGGAACACATTAGACTCTTCCCAGAGTATCCTGCAGTGAGTCTTTCGATGTAGATCTGGACATGCTCATTCCTCTTTCCTGTCACATTGAAAGGCTCAGTCTGCTACTGAACATTGTTATCTCCTGCATAGCAAGGTAACTGGCTCTGTCATGCAAAGTTGATTTGGGCTGCATTATTGATGGCTTTACTTTTCAAGTCCTTTATACTTTGATATCTCAAAATAGATAATGAAAATCATGAAAGAATGCTTTATGAGAATCTATCAAATGCTTTGATGGGTATAGCTGATATTTAAACAATTCTTTATCAATTTCTTTTCAATNGAAAGTAAACAGGACTTTGACACTACAGTAATTGTTGAACTTAGAAATTGATTCTTGAGTGAAACCTCACCATCTTTGTGTTTAATTAGACTTCAGTTGCTCCAGTTAAAAAGGTCATCTAATTTTGGAAAAGACAACTTGATTCTAATTGTGACAAGCTAATCATTGCTGAATTTTATTAGAAAGATTCAAGTGCTTTTCCCCATGTGCTTACTAACATTTATCCATACTTCACAACCATAACACTGAATGAGAGAACACACACACACACACATACATACATACACACACACACACACACACACACACACACACACAGAGAGAGAGAGAGAGAGAGAGAGAGATCATCAAGAAGTAAGACAACCATCATTTACGAATTAGGCTTTGCTTCCCACCTCAGCTTTATCGCTGTGGGGCATGCAAACATTTTAGGCTCTGCTTCTGGTTTCCTTGGCTCCAGGAATGAGGCTGTGTTCCCCCAGGTCTATTAGAGATCTTGCAGATTGAACAAGAAAATGTCTCTGTAGCACACAGTGTCTCCAGAGATAGCAAGGTCGTACATTAAAGTGACTTAATTTCTTGAGAGCTGCGGCGGATGCCAGGAGTTAAGGTAGCACAACTGGAAAGAACTCTGATGAACCCAGGCTGCAGGTATGTAGCTTGCTTCTCATAACTACAGGGCTGGGAAATAACAGAGCTTCCATATTCTTCTGTGGTTCTCACGGAGAATGAAGGCCAGTTCTGGATTAAGCTGACAATTAGAAGCAGGCTCCAGGTATCCTGTGAAACATGCTAACTTCACTTATATACAATATTGGGAAAGTGACAAAAATATTTCTGCTGAGGATCATAATCCAAAACATCCCACATTGGATGCTCTTCAAACAGAAATTGGGTTATTATTAGTAGAAAGGCCAGTGGTCTTTTAAAGAGCAACTATCACCTTTAGTTTTGTGGCTTTTCTCACACATCTTCATGGGTATTTCAGGCATAGATTATTACCAGCTTCTTCCCAGTTGCTCAAAATACGATTGAATAAGCTTTGCAGTAAAATAACTGCCTAGATTGTCATGTTCCCTCGGGCACCTCTGAAAGAAAAAAGGAGACTGTGTCCAAATTTAGAATTAAGGAAAGAGGGACAGAGACAGAGGCATGCTATCAAAGCTTCCGGTATTGTAACTGCCGCTGCAATTACCCTGATAAAGCCAGACAGATGGAAGCTAGCCTGAGCTCCAGCCTTGATGGACAAGCAGGAGAGAAAGGCAGCAGCTGCACAGGACTTATCATCCTGTCTTAATAACAGTTGAGTGTGGCCACAGACAATGAGTTGGTTCTGTTCCTCAGTGTTTCCAGACCCCCCCGCCAGAAGTTTGTGCTCTTATTTTAGATAGAATGGCCACAGTGAGCATTTGAGGGATCTCAATGCCTTCCCAAAACCTCTAGGATGTGACTCATGACAACAGAATTCTAAGGGAAAGCTAAGTCACTTATGGGGACTTGCAGAAAATGACATTCTATTTCTACATCTGAGGCCACACCAGTTCCTTTAAAGCACTAGTTGGGGGGCTCTTTGCTGTTCTGTTAATTATGAGGACATTCCCAGGACTGACTGAGATGGTCACTCCACAAGGCTGGAGACAAAGCCGGGGAGTGGCTAGCCAGCAACTTTTTTCTTTCTCTTTGTCCATACTCTTGTGCTCTGAAGGATGGATTGGATCAATTTCTTCCCCCAAAGGGTGGATGCTTTCTTCTTCTTCTCCCTCCTCCTCCCCTTCCTCCTCCTCCTCCCCCTCCTGCTCCTCCTCCTTTTTTTTGACAGGGTCTCACTATGTACCTCTGTGTGGCTACACATGCATGTTCTCCCTGCTTCAGCATTCCAAGTTCTGAGACTCCAGGTATGTACCACCACACCTGGCCCAGAAGTGTCTTTATGAGGACACTAAGGAGCAAACTGTAGTCATAGAATGGTAAACATCAGTGATCCTGGTGGGGAGGTATTTGGAGCAGCAAGGAGAATGTTATTGATTTCTCTGGCTGGCTCTTCCTTTGAGGAAAGCTGGTCCCTGTTTGTTCCCAGTAAGCTGGTAGATGTCTCCCTCATAACCCCTTTGAAAGTCATGCTTGCATGTCTGTGCTGTATGTCACAATAAATGGCTGAGAGGAGGAGACATTACCCAATTTCCAGTCTGACTCTGTCTCAAAGGTCAGATCTATTATGACTTTCCAGGGCATAGGATGGCGTTTCCTAGCAGATATCCATCCTGAATGGGGGTAGGGCATGCTATCTGCAAGGGGGACTGGTTTCTGAGAAGGGTCTCTATCGTTTTTTAGGAAGACATTATAAAGAAAGCATAACAACATTTTATCATGTAAGTTGCAGCAGAAATGCCAAAGTACATTGAGTAGGGAACTGCTTTCAGTTCATGTGTTTAGAAAATGTACAACTCTTGTAGTAACAGTGCCTTTTATATACTATGGACTTTCTTGTCTTAGCTTTGCATAAATTGACAGAGGAAACACCCCCTCCCTGTAATTCCTTATCTCCCTGAAAAATCACCCATTAAGGACACCTGATCTCTCTAACAACATCATCCTACTTTGTAGATGACAGTCTGTGTATTTTAGGTTGAAAAATTAAAAGGTACATTGTTTCAGAAGGAATATGGCTTACAATAAGCCATATTTGAACATTTGAACAAAAATGTTTTGCAATGGAAAAAAGGATATAATCAGTTATAACTGGGGAAGGAGACTCTATTGACAGTAACAATAATAATAGTAGCACTGTTTATTCATCTACTCACTTAGGCCCCAAATATACATCAGAGCCTCATTGTGAGATGGAAATGTCCTGGTTTAAATGGGAGAGAATTATGGGATACAATGATTCTGTGACAGCATCATTGTTGATAGAATAACACCTCTTGTAAATAATTTACTAGTGGTCATTTGCATAATGAGTATGTATCTCATAGTTCAAGAAAATTTCAAACTGGAACTCTTACATAGAAGTGCTAACCTATTTCCTGATTAAACAGAATAAGCTGCAATAAAGGGCAGTTATGGGGACTGACGGTGTCAGCATGTTCTTAGTGTTGAAACACATTTCACAAGCATTTTTGGAGGCGAATTTAGGCTTTTTGAAATACTGCACATTTTTAGTGATTTCTGATGGGGAAAGTTCAAGAAAGCTTTATTACACCCTGATATATTCAGCTGAGTTCAGCATAGAAAATCTCTCCAGCTGGGAATGCCATGGTAGAGGAGAGAAACAAAGATGAGGTTAAACATACCTCTGCTCACAAAGGCCCTTCCAACCTGGAGA
>LZPO01066276.1:669780-699697 GCA_001675575.1 Neotoma lepida
CTTCCCTAGCACTCTGTTTCTCCCTATTCCCCTGATTTCCCCATTTATCATGTCAACTCCTTCCTTGCTCTCTCTCTCTCTGTCCCTGTTCCAGCTCAAACCTCCCACTCCTTTACACTCTCATCCTCCTTCCCTTGCCCTCCATTTCCTCCCCCTCACTCCTAGTCAGCCCATGTAGATCTCATGCTGGGTAACTCTTGACCTTGAGAAAAGTTGATGATTCTCAAGTGCGGCAAAGCTTTACTCAGGGAGCTGGGAGGAAAATATCTTGTTACAAGAAAGAGCGAGCCTCTGAGTGTCTCAGGCACTCAGGGGTCATGGTCCACTCCATGAACTGCAGTCCAAGTAAAATCTTTCAAAAATGATNAAGGGGGGAGTGAGGGAGGGGCGGGGGGCCGGGTGGTGGTGGTCGGGGCAGCACGGCATGACACGGGACGGGACACGGGAACCGGGACCACAAAGCTTATACGAAGGTAAACTTCAGAGCACTAAGAAACAAAACAAGACAAAAAAACAAAAAAGGAAGGAATTTTTAAAAAAGAAAATGTCATATAAAATAAACCTTTTTTGCCCAAAACCAACAACACAATACTGGGGAAAAAAAGCATCTTGTTTTTGTAAAATATAAGAAGAAAGATAATTAAAGTCTCAGTGGCTCAGGACACTGTGCTCACGAGAAGTATGTTCAGCCTTTCTGCAGCATGGTATTTTCATCTATAAAATTTCCTCTTGGGAATGAAATAGCAGTTACAAAAACAAACAAACAAACCCTGAAGCAACTGCCCACATACAAAGTCTCAAACTATTTTAAGTCAGTTTATGATTTTGTGTTGGATCTTGTGCAGTCTAGAGGCCATGAGCTGCAAAGGCCCTCAACAATCCTGCTTACATTCAAAAAGTCTCAAAGTAATAAAATTACATATTTTTTAAAATTAAAAACTCAAATAGTATGAAGACATGTAGAACTAGATGAATTCCTCCCTTTCTTCATCCCTAATCACCAGTCCATTTCTCCAAGGGGAGAAACTGTTAGCAATAACTTGTTTGTCCTTCCATAAAATGGACCGCCTCCCCAGATAGCAGCATATGTGCATGTTTATTTGTGTGTATGAATTCAGGTATACAACTACATTTCTGCCAATTGTATCCAATTTTTAAATGTATCATTAGAAACATAGTTTCATATATCAACACACAGGAGGTTACCACTTTTTTTGCAAAAGCTTTTATAACTTAATTTGTTAAGATTCATTTTATCTGTAATTATGTATATATGTTTATGTCTGTGTGTGTGTGTGTGTGTGTGCGCGCACATGTGAAATACCTACAGTGGTGAGAAGAGGGTGTTGGATCCCCTGGGGCTGGAGTTACAGGCAGTTGTGAGCTACCTAACATGAGTGCTAAGAACAGAAGGGTCCTCTCTAAGAGTAGCATGTGCTCTTAATGGCTGTGCCATCTCTCTAGCCCCTAGCTTACTATTTTTAGTAACTATAGAATATTTTATTGCATATATGTATGCCATGTATATTTGATCAAACCTCTACATTAATGAATTTTCAAGTTGTTTCTAATTTTTTGAGTAACTGTGCTCCTGAAACATACCCAAGATCCTCACTTGTCACTTACGGTGAATGGCTCCAGAATGGCCAATGACATCCTGACTATAGCTGGACAGCACAGAGACTGGATCATGGCTATTCCACCTCATGCCTTCGGTCACAAAACCTTGAGTCATGCTTCAGAAAGCAGGAGCATCACATTTAGCCCTGTCACCAACATCAAAATGTGTTGTCAGGACTGCTTTGCAGTTCACAGTTAACTATTTGCCTGCCATGAATTTGAAAGTATTCTTTAATTAAAATATTATTAGTCCTCTTGGGTTCAATTCTCAGCACCCACATGGCAGCTCACACCTGACTGTAAGTGCAGTTCCAGGGCTTCTGATACCCTCACATAGACATACATGCAGACAAAACACCAATGAACACAAAATAAACATTAATTATTAAAAAAATAATGACAGGGATCGAGATGCATGATAGGAAAGACACAAAGAATAAATAAAAAGAAAGTTTAAAAAAAGAATAAAAATATAATTAGCCCTTGACAGGCATGGTGGCACACGCCTCTGATATGAGCAATCGGGAAGCAGAGGCAGGCAGATCTCCATGAGTTTGATGTCAGCTTGGTCTACAGAGCGAGTTCCAGGACAAGTCCTCTGAAGTTTGCATTTGTACTTTTCTGTTTAAAGGTGTGTCATTATTTTATCAATGCTTTTTAAACCANACTCAAGTTAATGTCACTGGCAGATGGTAAGCATGTATGAGTTCCATGATTTGAGCTGTGAAGAGAAGTGTTAAGTGTGCTCACATTCAAATCAGATCCCTCCCACTCACACTTGGCAGTTTCCCCAGGCTCACCTGGAACTCCAGAAGCCTCTGTGAATGATCACAGCTCCACGGAGGTGGTGAAAGTGAACCTAGTTCAGACTCCAGCCCTGATTCTTAGCGTTGGGTGATCTTGGGCAGTAACTCAATCCTACAGAATCTTAGTTTTGTTTGTTTTCCTTCAGAAAGTGAAATTATGACACCTCCCTCCAAGAACTGCTTTGACAGTGATGAGGTGAAATTTAGAAACATTTAGCCCATTGGCAAGGTGCTCAGTAAATACTGCTTCCCTTTTTTCATTTAATAGATGATTTGAAAATAGGGAGTGTGAATATTTTTCTAACAGCTCCAAAGAGGTATGAGAAAGAAAACCAATTCTAATGAGTGTTTTTCTAACCCTGATAAGGTCATTCACCTACGGGTGACTGGGTTACATGGAAGCTTCAGGAGGTGTTGGGCAGGGGGCACTCTGGGTGTTTGTTGGGTGGGAGCCAAGCAGAGGTAGGGCCAAGGCCAAGGAAGAGGCCCAGGGTGAAACCAAGGAGATGAGCCAGCGCCAAGGAGAGGTGCATGCCAGTGCTCCGACGTCAGCACTGAGCAATAGCAGGAGTCCTTGGACAATCTGGAGTATGATAAGAGGAGGCCAAGGGTGAGTGTGAGGCTGGAGGGGAAGATAAGGAGAAGAAGGCTGCATTGGGAGGGTGGTGGAGCCTGGCCAGAGATCCCAGTAGCCAGACCCAGGCTGAGGTGGTCCTGAGACAGTTACCACCTGCAGCCTTTCAGAATTGTTCTGGTCATCCTACAAGAACATGGCTAAGCTTTTGTACCTATATTCTTTTCTGTCATAAAACAAAACAAAAAATCAAGTGTAAATGTGTTCTTTTATTTAGATACTATTCTAGGAAGACTTGGGTAAATTAACTCTGAAATCTCAATGGTTCAACACAATGAAAGTGTATGTAAGCTCATATCATGGTCCTCTGTGAGTCTGGGGAGATGCTCAAGGTCATCAGGGACTAGGGTCCTCTGCTCAGATGGATCTGCCACCTACAAGCAAAGATTCTTAATTTGATCTGTTAAAATGATAAAAAATTATTATTTTTTTTAGGATGCCAAACAGATGTGAACACTGCTATGCAAAGAGTCATTGTGAGTCTGAGTTCTGACAATCTGAATCACCATACTGACATCAGGTGGTACCTTTAGCCTCTATTTAAGTGAGAGAAAAATAAATGTGTTATCTTGCTCAAAGCCATTGTTACTTAAGGAGTTTTCTCTTTCTTACAGCTGAACCCTATTCTAAATCGTACATAGAGGCATTTGGGACTTTGAATATGAACTAAGTCAAGATGGCTTCTTAATCTAATTGATATGGAAACACATAGGAGCTGGAGACCATAACAAACTGGGGGCACCTGGGAACAGCGACGAAATCATTCTCTTTAAAACATGGTAGTGTAACAAGCATTTTTTTCTGAGGAACTGGAAATAATTTGAGGCAAAAGGAAAATCTGTGTTTGTTTTATACATATAAATAGGCCTGTCCTGGGCAGCTTTATTTAGGTCAGGCTGCTGGGGCTGCTTGCAAACACAGACCTGAACTTTTGGCAGAAATCAAGGCCCAACCTCCTCCATGACAGTTATATGATAGGGAATTCTCAGCCATAGGAAATGCCAATGTCTATGACACCTAGCCCGAAATCTCCACCACAGCCATGTTATGTTTACAGGTTGGGCTCATGGGAAGTGAAGCACTCAAAGCTAACAATGCCACCTGGTCACTTGTGTGGCATCAGATGGAATTTTTTCATGTGACTAGTCATGTTTAGCATAGGGGAAGGGCTGTGAGGAATGAGGGTTAACATATGTTCTCTTATTTCCAACACCAACTCATTCCAGATTTAAAGGCTTAGACAAGAGCGGCTCCCTGGTCAAGACTGGCTCTACAATGGGCCTAAACTTCCAGGGATGGCAAAAAGTAAAATAAAATATCAACAAAAATAAAAAATCTGACCTTTCCACTAAGACAATGTGACAGAGAGTTCCAGAAAGGGGCTCTTCAGATTCCCTGCTAGCTCTGTAGGTTCTTTAGTCTGGAGGTCGGAAGTATATGGATAGCTTTGCCAGTCATCATATTCTGCACATATGAACACTCTATGTAAAGTTTCATTTCCTAGACAGATAATAGCCCTAAAATCATAGGCTGTTCCAGGCATTCACATTTAACAGCCCAATGAGCATAGAGAGATTAGATGAAGTTCTGTTAGGAGACATATAGGTTAGTTTTATAGTCTAGCTCCTAAAGTTTGCAGAATTCTTCGTCTTCTTTCTTTCCTTTTTTTTTTTAAAATCTTTCCCAAGTACAGGTATTACTCAAATGCCAGCCAGGCGATGGTGGCCAGCAGAATGGTAGTGGCTCATGTCTTTAATCCCAGCACTAAGGAGGCAGAGGCAGGCGGATCTGTGAGTTTGAAGTCAGTTTGGTTTACAGATCAAGTTCCAGGACAGCCAGGGCTACACAGAGAAACCTCAAAAACTGAAAACCAAAACCAAACAAACAGAACAAAAGCATGTTCCACCACTGCCTGGCTGTAGAATTTTTTGCTTGGTGTTTTTCTGTGGCACAAAGGCTGCTAATACTTAGCAAGCTAAGAATTCCAACTTCCCTTTCCAACAGCCACTGCAGCTATGTCTGGGTGTATGATAGAAGGGCCAAAGCCAAGTGTGTCTGCCCTAGACCTTAATATGACAGCTGGGGACACAAGAGAAGACCAGAGAGTCTGTCTTCCAGCCAAGCAGCAGAGGCACTGGCTCTAGTGGCAGCTGCAGGTGCTGGGAGCCAGTCGTGTTAACAGAGCAGGTGTCCAGGGCTGCTTGCTAAGAGGTTTTGCATGACTACAAACTGGTCTTGTAGTATGCTGTTGAGTGGTTTCTTCTAGATAGCCATGATCTTAATGCTTTGTCATCCTCCTGAGTCTGCGATACCCAAAGCTCTTTCAATATCCATTTCCTACTGAATAAAGTAGGTTCAGTTGGTGGCACTGATACACACTCTAGTGTCATCTCTCTGTATTGCCTGGTAGCCAGGAAACATAGTAACTGTTTGTGTTGGAAAGACAGGTAGGCAAGAAGAAAGAAAGGAGGGAAAGAAGGAAGGAGGAAATAAGAAAGGAAGGAAAAGGTATAGAGCATGAAGTGTAGAATCTTTTAAATATAATTTGTAATTTTTAAGAGGTCTATCTAGGGTCACTCAAAAAGAAAAAAAATATAGGCTACCCAAAGAGAAAGTTATAGGAAAGAAAGTCATAAGGGAAGGGAAAAGGAGAGATTGATTTTGAGACCTAAAGAATGGTGTGGCTTGTCCTTAAGAAATGACCCAGTGGAGTGAAGAGGTGGCTACTTGGCTAAGATCAAATTTGGTTCCTAGCACCCACATTGGTGGCTTACAATATCCTGTAACTCCAGCTTAGAGGATCTGATGCCCTTTTCTGGTCTCTCTGGGTACCTGAACCTACACACACATAATTGCACACACACACACACACACACACACACACACACACATATGTTCACACACAGAATTAAAAATAAAATATGAGCTGGAGATGGCTCAATGGTTAAAAGCAATTCCTGCTTTCCAGAGGACCTGAGTTCAGTGACTGGCACCCATATTGGACAGTTCACAATGCTTATAAGTCCAGCTCCAGGGAATCTGACACCCTCTTCTGGCCTCCTTGTGTACTCACCCCAATAATATGCATAATTATTAAATAATAAATAAAATAAATAACTAAAATAAAATAAAATAGAAGATCCAAAGACAGAGCAGCAGATGCACTTATTGTCATACAGGCTCTGTTACATGTGTATAAATGACACTCAAAATAATGCTTTACATAAGGAATACTTATTTGGGTCTCAAATTACAGTCAAGAAGTAGAAATACCAGATATGGTTAANGAGTGTTCATTCCACAAGGTCATTCAGGAATCCAAGTATCTCTATCTTATCATCTATAATACAACATTGCCCTGACCTTCGTGGTCCAGCATGGCATATAGTAACACCCACATCTACATTCCAGACAGGAGGATAGAAAATGAAGACCTGTTGGGTATGTACTTCTGTCAAGATTTATCCCAGAGGTGAACATTTCAATTCCTATCACAAGCAATTGGCCAACTGTTAGTGACATGGCCATAGATAGCTCTAAGGAAGGTCAGAGGATGCAATATTCATACTGAGCCTTCATGGTATCATTATAGCAATTAGAAGTTCTATCATTATAGAAAAGGGGGATAAAACTTTGGAGGACAACTCATCCACAGTCCTTGCTTCAACAGATAGCAGATTGGAACCTGAGCGTACAGGCTTAGATGTGAACATGATAAATTTTCTATGAGGTCTCGGTCTTGGTTAGTATGTGGACAGGAGAACTTTCTCTTAGAATTGCTGGGCACTGTAATGGTGAATGGGAGAACTGACTTAAAACTGGAACTGTTCTTCATTTAGATAACATTGGTTGAGAAGAGGGACAATTTGTGTTTAATTCCACCTTTAACATCTATATTCACAAATAAGCAGGGAAAAGGACAGGACGGAGTGAAAGTTTAAAGGTCTTTCTCAGGGCAGATTGCTACAGTCAGAGCTGTATGTCTGGCAGAAAGCAGCATGCCTACCCAATTGTTCCTCTGGGCTTCTGTAGAAAATGCAATGGCCTGTAAGGAGGTCAGAGAGGTCTTAAGGCTAAAGAATATAGGGAAAAGATCAAGGGAAATTTACAGATGACAAGTTCAAGGGCAAACTGGGTACAAGTTCTAAGCTGAAGAAATAGTTGGCGAGATGGAGGACTTGTTTATATGTGCTGTCTTGCAACATGCTACTAGGGGCATAGAGTAGCACTGGTGGCGAAGGCAGAGGCTAACATCCAGAGACTGGCAGATGGGTCAGAGCCTCCTGGGGCCATCACTGTCCAGCTTGCCAGGCTGACTTCTCCAAAATACACTTTCTAAAAAGCAAATGGTCCTCAGGCAGCAGATTTCCTAGGACAACAGCAGTGCTTGGCTGAGCCTCACAGCTGCACATCTGTAAAAGCTTGTCATGAGCATTCTCTTGTCTTGTCCTCTTACGTGTATTCTAATGATAGATATACCACCCAAGTCACCTGCCTACATCACAGGGTACTCTGGTTTAAAATATGTGTATTTGTTTCCATTCCAAAGCTGTTGTGACTAATTTAAGGTGAGGCAAGCCTAGGGAGACATCTTTCAGACAGCTCCAGGCCTGTTTATTGCTATGCCCACTACAGTAACATTTCCTAGGTTCTTGCCTGAACAACTGCAAATCAATGTTTTCTCTTAAGATCTCTGGGGACACAATGGACCAGCCTTCTCAGGTTCTCCCTGTTTCTTTATTTCCCAGAACTCTCCTGGCTTGACCAAGCAGTATTTCCAGCCATCTACACATTCTGAGTACCTCAGTACATCCTCAGGCCTATCAGTGCCTGCTCTTGTATCATGATCATTTTATACAGAGTTTTTAAGGCTTTTGTCTTGCCTTTGAGGTGCTGTGGAGTGAACCCACAGTTTTTCACATGATTGGCAAGTACTCTACCAGTGATCTTTACCTCCATGTGTCAATGCCATTGTGTGAGAATATGACCACTATCATAATTTTGAGCCAAATTTGAATCAAACTTTAATACTGGCCAGGATGATGGACTCTGGCCAGGTCCATCCCAGATTCCCCAGGAAATGTCAACAAGTCATATTTTGCCAAGGTTTATAAAGGAAAACCCCTAAGGCTGTGCATTTCCCATCAGGTTTGATCAGGGGCAAGCATATATCCTGCCGTGCTTCCTCCCTGCGTACCTCCCACCTATATGTGATCAAGCATTTCTGGTTCAATGGGGTCAAACAAACTCGTTTAGGGGAGCAAGAACACATGGCTTGTTATCTCACATAAACAATAGCCTCCAGCATTTCAGGAACTATCTGTCCTTGGGCAAGGGGCTTGCAGATTAGAGGCATTTTTGTTTCATGAATCTCTTAGGCACAGTAATTAAAACTTAAAATGTAACTTTGGTTCTCCCACATGCCCAGCCCTCTTTTTACTTTTTTGGGGAGTGATGGGTAAGAAGGAAGAGTCAATTCTGGCTTAGAATTTGTGAGTATAGTCTATCACAGCAGGGAAGTGAAAATGTGGAACACCATGTGTGCACAGTCCATGATCCTGGCTCTGGAAATGCTCTTTTTAAAACTTGAGGCAGGGCTCACTAAATTGTTTAGGCAGAGGGCTTGAATTTACTCTGTAGCTTAGGCAGGCCTTGAACTTGGGATCGTGCCTCACCCTCCTGAGTGGCTGAGATTACAAGTGTGTACCATCAGGCCAGCTCCTTGTCGACATTTAACACCCCCTCCCCCCCACACACATTTTTTATCTCTCACAGGTCTCCCTCTCTGAGAGTCAATATTAGCTGCTAAAGGCGCTGCTTGCTGGCCTAAGCTTAAGTTCTCCCTCGTTTTCCTCATTTACTGCATGCCCTTAGACAAGGACCTCACCTCCTGTGCCTCTTGCTTCCTTTCTATCATAGTGACGATAACAGTGTAATNATCCTGTGAACTTTAAATGACTCAGTATTCGTAAAAGACTTTGGACAGTGCCTGTCACATAGAAAGCTCCAAGAACTGTGTGAATGTGGGCTATTGTCACCATAAGGCTCACTGTTACTCTGGAAGTGCTTTGTTGGTGTCTCCTACAAATTGAGATGTAGTGAGAATCTACTGGTGCCTGTGACCTGCCCTCTCTTGGTCTGATAATGATGTGTCTCTTTATTTGGGGGAACTTCTATTAAAAGTGGCTTTATTGAGCTTGGTCATACACAGATACCAGGGCAGGGGAAGAGCATTTGACTGACCAATCATGATACTTCATCTCTACAATGGCTGCCTGGTTCAAAGTGTGGGGCTGGGATCCAAACAGGGCCAATTGGAGTACTTCTCCGTGTGGCAAGCCGATGCTAGCATAAGGCTGTCTCTCTGCAGCAGCTGCTGTGCTGAGATAATGAAAGCTTTGCAGTGGAGCAGCCACTCTGCCTGTCTGCACAGAGCAAGCTCATCAGAAACGGAACTACTGAGGCTGATAGCCAAAGAGAAAAGGTCTGAGAGGCAGTGTTGTGGTATGAAGGAAAAGAAAGAAAGAGAACGAGGCCTCATAATGGAGTTTGGGGGCTGGCATTCCTAAAGCCACTCTTAGCCAGACCTTCCCTGTCTAGAAGCTGAGACTTCCTTCTTGGCTTACAGCAGTTTGAGTGTAGGATGAATCACAACTATCATGTCTTCCATGTTGAATTTGTCCTCACCCTCTTCCTCGCTTCCTTCAATGCCTTTCTTTCTAGAACAAAGGAGTGAGGAGGGCTACTGGACCCTGCCTCTCTTCTCTTCTGAGCTCAGTTTGTCCTTCAGGCTGTTTCCCTCATCTTTGCTTTCACCAATGGTAACCATCCTCATTTCTTCCCAAGCCTCTGCTCACTTCCCCCTGTGCCCTCCTCTTATACCCCCACTTTCCTTTATGCAGAAACATCTACCTTAGCTCCCCCTTTGACTATTGTACATCTTTGCAGCTGATATCCTTGGTCTTTCTTCTCTTTAGATCTCAAACTCTGGACATTTGCAAAATATATTCCTGTTTTAAATGGCTGTTACATGCCAACACCCTTGCACTTCCTAAATATATTTTTTAAAGTCAAAAGACACTACTCTATTATGTTTTATATCATAAACATTTCCTGATGTCATATTTTGTCTGGTGATTTATTGATCTTTCAGCACTGGCTGTCCCATGTATCAAGTCAAACTATCAGTTCAAAAATGAAAACCACAGCAAGTATTTAACTAATCTTCCTGTGCCAGCAATTCTGTTTCTTTCCAAGAGTCAGACCATGTGTCCTTTATCTAGGCCTGTTAAATTTTCATAGCCGTTTAAAGGGAAGTTATAGCTTTCTTTCTTACATTGTAATTCTAGGTTAATAAATGTAGGAGTGAAGAATATAGAAAAGTCAGCATTAGGCAAATACTATAATAATAATTATTGCAGGTGAGAACCATTGATGAATGCTAAAATTGCTGGATAAACTNTAACAAGTATGTATGTATGTATGTATGTATGTGGTTTCAAAGAATTTCCCTCAAGATACATGGGCAACTTTGCACTGTAGAAACCCAGACAACATTTCTTTAACCTAGCAATCAAGATTAGCAGCACCACTATTAATAACAATAGCATTAGGCAATCATAATATGACTCACCCAGGAGTGTACAGTTTCCTTCTGTGATGTTCTTGGCAAAAGGTACTGCTTCCATCTAGTCATGAAAAATCATCATGTAAAGTCAAATAGAAGGACCTCCTGTGATAGCATTGACCTTGACCAGTACCAAGTACCAGTACCTTCACACCTGCCAAGGTCATGAAGGACAAGGAAAGACAGGAAATGTGCATACTGGATGACATTAAAGAGACAGGATGTCCAAATGAGTGTGACCCTGGACTGGATTCTGGACAAGAAAAGACAATGGAGGAAAATGGTGAAATTTGGGGAGAGAACTTTATTGACATTTGTTTTCTAACTTGGATCATTGCACTGATTTGCTGTCTAGGTCATAGCCAAAGTCTCTGGGTTTTTAAAAGCTATGCTTCCTAATGTGTGAGATTTAAGAGTAGATCTAACTACATAGTAAAGGAGGGAAGAGTCATCCTTCAATGAAGGCCATGGGAACAGCTTCAGCTTGTCTCACTAACCTTCTGTATTAAGTCTTTACAAAGACTGTAACCACTGCCTTGAGAGGTATCTGTATTGGCCTGAGCTTCCTAGATGGAAGATAAGCAGATCAGAGCAGGGCCAGATGTGGACTGTGCTCTGTGTCCAAAACCCCTCCCCAGTCCCATCTCTGCTGTGCTGACCTAGTTCCTTCAGGCTTTGATGGGTTCTGTACCTATGTACTTGAACATGTGTTATGAACTTCATTAGCTGCCCTCAGGCTCTGTGCTGTGGAGACAGGGGATGCCTGTGAGAGCCTGCTGTGTGATTGTGCACAGCCCAGAGGTGTAGAGGAGATGACCACAGTTCCCCAGGTTAGCTCCTCGGCAAGCAGTTCAGAGAGGCTTTCATTAGCTCCTCGGCAAGCAGTTCAGAGAGGCTTTCATTAGCTCCTCAGAAGTCGTGGCAGGATGGGGCACCAGGTGTCCTTGACAAAGCCAGCTGAATTATACATCCTTGAGCAGTTTTCTCTTCCTTCTGTCTTTCACTTGCCCTGTCCCACCACTCTTGGAATCACATTCATGAAGAAATTTACTTGCTCATCATTTACTCATTTTTTAAATAGAACTCAGGCTAAGATGCCTTTAGGTGAGAGCAATAACACCACATAGAGTTAGGACTAGCAAGGAAAATCCAGGGAATTTCCTTTGGAGATGAGACCCTCTGCTGGTCTTTGTTCTCTGTCTGTTAGTTACCTTTCTATAGTAATAACCAAGTACTTCATGTAGTCAGCTTACACAGAGAAAAGGCTTACTGTGGCTCATAGTTTATAGGTTTTGACACATGATCAGTTGTCCCTGTCCTTTTAGGTCTATGGAGAAGCAGCACATCAAGATCGGAACTCTGAGTTGAGCAAACAGTCACTTCATGGTTATAGGGTAAAATAGGAAAAAGAAGGACCCACAGTCTCTCCAGCCCCTTAAGGGATGACCCTAGCCTTCCGAAGACCTCCAATGAAGCTAAGACCTACGTGTTCCAGATGCAGACTCCAGCACTGCCCCCTTCCTTCTATTTTATTTTATTAACTTACTTTTATTTCTTTTAAAAATGAGGCCCAGGCTGATCTCAAGCACCCAGTCCTCCTATNCCTACATCACTAAGGCTTGAAGCACAAGTGTGTTCCACCACACTCCATTGTTTTCTTTCCATTTCAGTGGAAGGCATAATGACTACTTCAGTATCGGCTTTCTTCCTCTTCCTCCTTTTCCTCTTCTTTTTTGACCTGTCTTCACTTATTCATCAACCTCCTCCCATTTTCCTTCTCCATCAGCGTTCCATTTGCAGCCAATGGCTCATCCTCACTAGGCCCTCGGCAGAAGCCAGAAGAAAACGGAGCTGCTCAAACAGTTTTCCTGCTCTGTTTAAACCAACTTCTCCTGGGCAGTGACTACTGTTGCTCTTACAACTCCCCTGCAGACTTAGCCTTTCTTGAACTTCTGACCTAGCTCCACTTGCTACTGAGTTTCCTATCTGTGTTCCCTGCCTTGCAACTCTCACCACACACTTGAGCTTGTCATACCAGTCACTTGTCCATGTTCTTTAGATTGAAGCAGCAATGCCATGAAACAGGAGAGCAACAGATCGGTGAAGCAGTGCTAGAGGACTGCCTGGCTGTTCAAGATTACAAGAATCCAGGTGTTCATTTGGTAAACATTTACTGTGTGCCAAACATGTGCTACACTTTCTTCTAGGTGCTGGGTAAATACCAGTGAATGAAATAGAAAAGAATTTCCTGCCCACATATGCCTTACCGTCCAGGGAATGGCAATTCAATCATAGAGGTTGGACACAAATACTGTATCTCTTCTAAAACACAGGTTAAGGAGCTGGAAAGATGGCTCAGCAGTATGAGCACTGGCTGCTCTTGCAGATGACCTGTGTTCAATTCCCAGCACCCACATGGTAGCTTACAACAGTCTGTAACTCCAGTCCAAGAGGTTCTGATGTCTTCTTCTGGCCTCTATGGGTACCTCGTGCAGGTGGTATTCAAACATACATTCAAGTGAACACTAAAATACAAACTAAGCATCCACAGTGGGAAATATGAAATCCAAACACTGCAAAATCTGTAAGTCTTTGACCATTGATCTGATACTATAAATAGAAAGTTTCTTACCTGATTTTGTGTGGTGGTCCACAGTCAAAATGCAGGTGCACAAACATTCTAGAAAATTACCTTCAGGCTATGTGTGTACATGTATGTGAATTACAAATGAATTGCATGTTTAGACTTGGGCTGTAACCTCAAGATTTTTCATTGTGCATATGCAAGTCCAAAACAACTTTACATTCAAAATGCTTCTGCCCTCAGTGTTTTGGCTAATGCCTGNTCACTGCAGTCTTCCCCTGCACCTCATTCTTTTGACAAGTCTGGCAGAGCACCCACTCTTCTCTTTATCATTAACTTTTCTTGTTAATTTCTGACTCATGACTAAAATTGATTTTTGAGACTCACATGCACACCTGTAATCCTAGCATTGGGGAGGCTGAAGAAGGGGAATCACTCAAGCTCAAGGACAGTGTGGGCTGCATAGCAAGACCCTGTCTCAGAAAAATCAAATACAGCTGAGAGATGGCTCAGTGGTGGTTAGGACTACATACTGCTCTTTCGGGGGACCTGCTTCCAGTTCCTCCTCCCACCTCAGGCAGGTCCAGGGAATCATATGCTCTTTCTCATCTCTGTGGGACCTACACACATATGTACACATGCACACACACACATACACAAACAGATATAAAAATAAGTTGTGTCTTTGGCCTACTTCCCTCAGCTACCCCACATTCTTCTCTCTTGAGGCATTCTTGGATACTCTAATGGCTTATCCATGACAGAATTTAGAATCTCCTAGGAGACACACCTATGGATTTAACTGAGAAGGGTAACTGCCCCTTTTCTGTCTCTCTTGGAACTGTGCAATCTGAAGGGTAGGAGGTGGCCCCTGGAACCTGTTTCCAATCTAAACTACAGCTCTTAACCATTGACAAGAGAGTATGATGGAGTCATCCTTACTCCTTGAAAAGGCAATGAAAAATGACTGCTTTTCAGTTCAACACATGCTCTCTTTGAGAATTTACCATTTTTAAAAACTAAGGCATTTATATTGGGGGTTTCGGTAGAATGTTGTCCAACTCAACTCTTTTCTAACAGAAGTATAAGAAAGGGCATCTCCATTTCTTTTGTTATTTGGGCAGGGTCTTGCTACGTNGTTGTGGTAGTTTGAATGTAATTGGCCCCCATAAGCCCATAGAGAATGGCACTATTAGGAAGTGTGGCCCTGTTGAAGTAGGTGTGGCCTTGTTGGAGGAACTGTATCACTGTGGGGGTGGGCTTTGAGGTCTCCTTTCCTCAAGCTTCATTCAATGTGATACTCAGATCATTTTCCTGTTGCCTGCAAGATGTAGGATTCTCAGCTACTTCTCCAACACCATGTCTGTCTGCACACTGCCATGTCTCACTATGATAATAATGGACTGAAGCTCTGAACTGTAAGCCAACCCCAATTAAATGTGTTCCTTTACAAGAGTTGCTGTGGTCATGGTGTCTCTTCACAGCAATAGAAACCCTAACTAAGACAGTAGTGCTCGCTTACTTCAAACTTACCATGTAGACCAGCCTGGCCTAGAACTCATGGCATTTCTCCTGCCTCTGCTTCCCAAATGCTGAGATTACTTACAGATACAAACTATTATGCCCAACTTTCATTTGTTGTACTTGAATAGTAGAGAGCTGACTTACATTTTACCAAGTTTTTCTCTAACCCTTGTTTTCTTTCTTTCTGTGGTACATGTCCCAGCTACCAAAGCCAATCTGAGGGCTGTAAGATCTGTTCCATTTGGAAGATAGGGTCTTCAAAAAGTCACCTCTAGGGATCATTTGCTTGGGATTAAATATTAACCTTGTTTTCTTTGTTTCCTTTTAGGTGTTAAGATTGACTCCAAGGCCCATGAATGCTGACTAAGCATATGTTCTGCCACTGAGCTGAACATCTAGCATCTACCTTTCAACAACTTTTTAAAATGTAAATGCTTTCTGGGAGAAGATGGTACTTAACTTTAAACATTAGTGGCTTTTATCACATCAGTCTTGTCCATCAGAAAGAAGTGGGCAGAATGAACCCTAAACTTCTTCCTTCTAAAAGGGGAGGCAGAAAACCTTGAAAGATAAGAGGGACCTCCAGTAGAAGTCAATGTGATAATCTCAAGGACCAGCCAGGGTTGGCTGTGATCACTGAGGATATCATTAAGGGTGACATTGGCAGGGCAAAGGGAGACTTTACAGGGTTGTGTTTTCTGTCCCAGGGGCTTTGCTCTTACTTCCTGTGATGAAAAAGGTAGCAGTGTTTTTTCTGGGCATCCCTTTGACTGCTGCATCCTCAGGTTAAGCAGTGTCCCTCAGAGTTACCCACTTTGAGCTAGACCTATACAGATGTTCATTTGGCTATGAGGAGGAGGAGGAGCGACATGATGGCTTAGATAGGACTAATTTTCATTTTGGTTTTCTCCCAAATCAGAGAAGAAAAGCACAATGAAAATGCAATCCATTTGATGGAGTGTGGAAAGGGTCCCCAGTGCCTCCCTCTATATGACTTATGGAGGCCTTCCAGAGCTCAGTGCTGTCACCAGGCTGCAAAGAGGCCTCTGGTGGCGCAAGTCAGAAAAATGAGAAAACTAAACCAACTAACCAAGTGAGCAAACAAAGCTAACAACTTACACTGGAACATGAGGCTGTGACTTTACTACTCAGGAAGCTTGTGTCTCAGACCTTCTGTCTGCTTTTACAGCCTTGAAATTTGTATTGCATCAGCCCTGGGCTACAGCTCTCCTTATCTACACTTACGTTTCTCGGCTGTTTTCTATTGATACCTGCCAAGGACAATGGCCCTAGCATGTGCCTGACCTTTAGGTGGTTGGGATGCACTTCTGTCAGCAGTAGTGGCTCATTCCTGGGGGACTTGACAGGACTTCTGCCCTGTGGGGGCAGGAAACATTTCGTACACTCTCCAAGAGAGACAGGGCTCTAGGCAGTGTTTTTTTGTAAAATATATTTTTTTCAGTGTTAAAAGAAAATAACAAAGGTACAACACAGGTTACTTGATGTAGCTTGAACTTAGTCTCCAGTTTCAATGAGACAAAGGTGCCGGTGAGTAGACCTATGATTTATTCTCTATAATTTCATGTGTCATTGTTTGGAATGCCTGGATGTGATCCCAAGGAATGAAAAACTGTCTTTAAAATTAAAATTTTCATGGTTGCTTTTCCCATTGGTAAGCTTTAAAATATGCTGGCAGAAATCTAAGTCCTCCCCTTTTCTGCTGAGGGGCGAAGACGTGGCGACTGATTTCCTTCTTTCTGTAACCCACCCCCCCCACCCCACCCCCGTCTTTTTAGAGCAGGCTGTTGTTGTGGGTGGTGTCTTCCAATACCATTACTTTGCCTGTGCAGCATTTTTTAAAAGTAGAAGTTTTTCGGTTTTTATTGTCGAACGTGCAGTTTTGCTAAATCCACAATGGGAGTTCTCGAGGTAGAAGTGAACTCAATTTTGCTGTTTTTGGTCCAGTGGCACTCAGATTTTGGCATGTGTTCACATCACCTGGGAAGCTTTCTAATATGCATTTATCTAGAATTACATAGCAGATGACTTCTTCGACAGAGTTGTGTCTGGAAGATCTGCAGAATATATAAGCTTTGTCCTGGGATCCACACTTTGAAGAACCCTTTTATCTAGGAGCAGGGCTTGTCTATTGCCATTTTGGTCAGGTGAGTACTTCAGGCTATTCTCAGTATAGTAGATTATTCCTGGCCTCTCTCCACTAGATATCAGAAGCGTTACCATATTCCCTCCAGTTGTGACAACTAAAGATGTCCCCAGTGTTATACGGTGGAAGGCGACCTTGGTGGGTTGGAGCCAAGGGGACCTAGAGAGTCATGCCATAGGACAGAACTCACTCACGTAGAGAATTTATTGGGGGAGGGGAGGGAAGAGACGCAGAATATGCTCTGGAGATAAGAGCTGGGGAGAGAGGAGGAAGAAGACAGAAAGAGAGAAGAGGAGAAGAGACAGGAAAAGGGGGAAGAGGAAGCGGGTGCAGACACAGCCTCTGGAGCAGAGAGAAAGAGATAGGGCGGGATTTGCCTTTAATAAGGGGATTAGCGCATGCACATAGAGACTACACAGTCACGCAGTGTATGCGCAGAGTGCGTAATGACATATGTCCTTAGTCCTGACTAAGCATTTGCCTGAATACTGACAGGGCATGTGGCTTAGGACCCTGGGGCTGGCTAGATGATGCCGGAAATGCTAACACCCAGAGACTCTGGCAGATGTCTCCATCCATGGTAGATTTGAAGTCTACTGCATTAGAATGCTCTCAGTGCAAGCATCCTGGACACCTGAGCATTCCTATGATGATGGATTTTGTGTGCAGCCTTCTCATCTCAAATGCAATTTTGTATAATGACATCAGTTTTTTTTGTTGTTTGTTTGTTTTTTTGTTTTTGTTTTGTCATACAGGGTTCAAACTAAGGGCCTATGACTATTTCCAAAGTTAGACCATTCTTATCTAACCAGAACAGTTTTAAAAGATTTTAAAAAACTATGTGTATGTGTGCCTTTGTATGTGCTACATGTGTGTGAGTGCCTTAGGAGGCCAGAAGAGAGGGTTGGACCACTAGAGTTGGAGTTACAGGTGATGTGAGCTGCTCAGTGTAGGTTCCGGGAACAGAACTCCAGTCCTCTGTGAAAGCAGCAAGCACTGCTGATGAGCCTTTATCCAGCCTGCAGAACAGTTTCTGTTTGTTTGTTTTTAATTTACTAAAATTAGTTTTGAGCATTTACAATTTGTGATACTGCTAGGTTTGCCCACACCTGCCTACATCCCTGTGAGGTAAGAATCATCTGGATCTAGAGAGAACCACACTGAGGGTGCCCACCCTTTCACCATTGCATGAATGCCAGTGAACAGATCCCTTCCCTTCCAGAGCCTGACCTGGTCTTTGGGCCCTAGGTTCCCTACTTTGTTTTAGAGCTGTACAACCAGTAGCTGAGGCAGAAAGACCACATGGAATAATTCTGTGAAGGGTGTGAATTTTGATGCTAGTTCTTAGATGTATGCAAAGATTAAGTCAGTTGTAAGATAAAGGGCCAAATGTCTTGATTTCCTGTGATCATGCTGGCTTCTCATTTTTTAATATATTTATATTGTGTTTTTACCTTTTTTCTGTTCTGGTAAAGACTTCATGGAAAAACTTAGCTCCCTTTACCAATTTACCACACCCCGCAAATGCTTTTTGTATTGTTGTAACGTCTCTCTGTGGTAAGAATTCTCTCAAGTGCCGGTTCTTAATTTGGCTAATGACCATTTTTAGGGGACAGAGAAAGGAAAGGAAAATGAGTGTGGTGTACTATGCTATCAGAGGAATGAGAATTCAATATGTGATGACGAGAAAGTGGACTTGGATGGACTGTACAAGAAGTGGAGGAAAAAGCCACTGGATGAGGTTCATGTCAGTTGTGTAGCCTATTCTTCATCTAACTCTTCTCCCTTCCTTCCCTCCCTCCCTCCCTCCTTTCCCTCCTCCCTTCCTTCCCTCCCTCCCTCCCTCCTTTCCCTCCTCCCTTCCTTCCCTCCCTCCCTCCCTCCTTTCCCTCCTCCCTTTCTTCCTTCCTTCCTTCCTTCCCTCCCCCCCTCCTTCCTTCCTTCCTTCCTTCCTTCCTTCCTTCCTTCCTTCCTTCCTTCCTTCCTTCCTTCCTTCCTTCCTTCCTTCCTTCTATTTTGGTCTAATTATTTTTATTCTGCTCCATTCCATGGCAAATTGCCATTGGTTCAATGTCCTATTCACTACACATTTCAAAAATAATTCATACACTGTTTACAGCTCTAAAGGTGGTAGAACCTGGGAGAATGGAGCCTAACAACAAGGTGGACTGAAGTCTCGTGCAATAGTTAACTTTATTCAGAGCATCAGACAATTTATACTCTGAGAGCTAAGAAGAATCACATGAGCAAAGTGTACAATCACAAGGACAAGCTGCACATGGCAAAAACATGTTTTTCCATAGAGGCATATAAACAAATAACAATAGCCAGTTGTAATGAATAATCTGAAGTAAATCACTCTTATCCACTACACCTGGGAGGAGCATGAAGCCCATTCCAAAGACAATTTTGAGTTTTGAAGAGTCACAAGACAATTGTCTTGTTTTCTTGGCATTTTCTCACAAGCACTCAGAAGTCTCCTCACATGACTCCATGTTTTGACTGTGTTCCAACAATACACTAAACAAAGTAAGTATTGATTGATGGATGGAAATGAGTGATTGACAGTCCTGAAGTTCAGACATATATTCAGCATGTGGATAGCTGAAACTGTCTGTCACATAGCATTTAGCTATAAAGTGGTTCATACTAATTTATTAAATGCGAGAGCAGGATCATTGTTTAGCTGGAGGAATAGGAAGGCTGTGGACCCGGAATGGGAACAGTGCTAGCCCATGTTGGAAGATGACAGAGGACTGACACACAGAACTGACTTCCACACTGTTTGGTTAAGTAGATTTTCTCTTTACATCTGATGTGAAATCCTCAGCAGCTATAGCTTAACAAATAGCGATTTAGACTTTGTGAAGTTACAACAGAAAGTCATCTTGGGTTTCAAGGAAAATGAATTCATTCAATTACATGAAAAATTATCTACCCATCTTTCATTATTAACATTGTGTTTCCAACCCAGAGAATTAATATTCTTTGCTTTGAGAAGCTATTGACAAATATTTATCATACCAAAATTATCTGGAAAATCCTATACTCCTGGGCCAAAAGTTAAGAAAGCTAAGTTGGCCTTACCTTAAAAACAGTAACAAGAAATTTAAATTTTTTATTATGTCTAAAATATGTGTGTGTGTGTGTGTGTGTGTGTGTGTGTGTGAGAGAGAGAGAGAGAGAGAGAGAGAGAGAGAGAGAGAGGTATAAGACTGTAAAATGTTCTACTTTCCATTTACACAAACTCCCAACATCATAGGTTAGTAGCTGTCCAACCACCCCTATTTCTTATGCTATAAATTTCAGCAGTCCTACAAACCCTTGGGTCTATGAAAAGACACTGGTACCTGCACTCTTCTGTCTTATGTTCTCCCCTTCCTCTGACCCTCCTTCTCCCAACTCCCCCTTTACCCTATTAAGACTGCCAATTCAAATTCCACCCTACTCCCACCCTCAAACCTCCCTTGCAAGCCACAAAAGCAACCTTAGTCTTCCTAGGCTAATGCAAATACTGACTACAGTTACACACGAGGAATGTTTTTACCTCTTTCAGGTCAGCTTCTTCATTTCTTTTCATTACATGTTTGTATTTTGTTGATGCTAGGTTAAAATAGGAATTATTGTATGATGTCATAAATGTACTTGTTTATTCATTCATTTTCCATTACTTTTTATTATACTATTTGTACAAAATAATGGGTTTCACTATGACATTTTCATACAGGCATATACAATGGACTCACATTCAACACCTCTTTTACCTTTTCTGGTCTCTCTTCCTTCTCCCATGAGTCCTTCCTCCCAAATAATAACCTTTTATGCCTTTTTAAAAATGTAAATTTTGCATATAATAGAAAACACATTTCTCTGTCTCACTAGTTATAATGCTATCCACTTCCATGTGTTTTCTTGAAAATGATACAGTTTTGTTCCTTGTGAATAACACTCTGTTGTGTATTGATGGTACATCTTACTTTTCCATTTTTCATTTGTTGAGGTCTTAAAATCATTATGCATTTAAGCTTGCTACATATAGGTAGCCTTTTCTTATACAGTTTCATTATTGGGAGTCTGAATGACTCCCTTTCCTGGTTTTTTCTGAAAGCCCTGACTTCAGCAAATCATTTCTATCATATTGGCCCTCAGATTATACCCTCTTTATCATTAAGTGTTGACTGAAGCCATACTCACTTCATCTTCTGCTCCTTCTGGAGACTTTCATCTTCTGTCCTGACAGGAACAGTATATTTTTTATGCCTGCACTATGACTGTCATTCTGGAATATAGGGCTTCCTTTCACTGTTTTTTTGTGTGTTTGTTTGTTTTTCTTGGTTTTTTTCTCCCTGCATCTGCTGTTTGCTGAATTCTACATCTTCCTTTTTTCCTGATTGCCTATTTGACTTGCTGAGAGAGATTCACAANCATACAAGTGATAAAATGCTAAGATTTGAATGCCTCAAAGTACCTTAGTATTTCCAACACATTTGATAGTCTGTCAGGGAAAAGAATTGCTCATAGGGTGCTATTCATCTGATTCTACCCAGCCTTGTCTAGATCAGAAGGAAATGCTTTGTGTTCATGTCACTAACATCCCACAATGTCTCAGATGTCCACCACCAGGCAGTAGAGTATCCTATCAAACTAATGGCTCCTTAAAAACAGACACTCCATGGATGGTGATCCAACACTAGACCAGAAGGTAGAGGTCCTCGTGGGAGACTGGGACCAGTGTGGCAGGCTGAACAGACAGTTCCCAAGTGATCGGGAGTGCCTGCGATGAAAGGCTCTCCCTAGCCCACCCTTCCTCTCTTACATTTCAAGCTTTCTTCATTTCTTGCCTTTCTTCCTCTTCCCCAGCATCAGGATTTTGTACTGGTGAGATTGGCTTTGCAAGCACACCACTATCTTCCCATCTCTCTGTCTACTGGCGAGACCAGCCCTGCTGGCGTGTCTTCCCATCTGTTCCCTCAGCTAAAGCTTCAGCCTTTTGATTTTATAGTCTTTGTTGATGCCTCTAAGTGGGTGACCCACATCCATCTGAGGAGAATGGAGGGAAGAAAACAGGGTCTAGGGTTCATTGAGGGAAGCAAGCAGGAAACTAACAGATCAGTTCTTCAGCCCCAATCCCACTGCAGTGGGCTCAACAGTCTTCCCTTTGACGTCTGAAAGCACTGCTCAGCTTGCCCAGCATTTATGGTTTCTATGAAGCAATCAGATGTTGCTCTGGCTAGTTCTTTTATATTTGAGTTGGCTTTGTGTCCTGGAGGATCTTATACTGTTGGCTTTATGCTTGGTGTACCTAGGAATAGGTGTTTTAAAATTCTTAAGTTGTCCAGTTAGGACATACTTCAGTGTAAAGACTTGAGGCCTCTCAGCTTTGATGATTCCATGAGGTCTGTGCTAATTATATCTTCTTCATTGCTTTTGTCTCAGATGTACTTGGATTTATTCAATAACAGACTTGACGGACCAGTGAGGCCACCAGGGTGGCCTCAAACTCATGATCCTCCTGCCTCAGTCTCCCTTCTACTGGGATTATAATACANGCCACTATTCCAGCTTGTTCCTTAATTTTAAAAAAAAGTACAATAAGCCATACAAAGCATTAAATTGTCTTAATTCTTATTTTGTTCCCTGGTCTCTTTGTCTTTTTAACTTTTGTATTTCTATATTGGTAACTATCAATTTCTAATCTGTCTTCTGTTTTCTTCTGCAACATCTTGCCCTTGGGTTAGGGACAGTTCATCTCTTTGAAAATAATTATAGTAGTTTTGTTTTTAGAACTGTTTGGTTTTTCTGATTATCTTGCTTGGCCCCAATGTTGATAGTTTTCTTTTTAAATTAGTGACCCCCTGAAACTATTATTTTTTCTGGAAATGAAGATACTCTCTAAATTTTGAATATGAATTGAAGTAGGGAACATTTCCTAGGTTGAACATGTAGATGCTATGGCTGACTCTGTAACTCTTTACAGTTGATTATTCTCTTTAGGAATCTGCATTGTCATTGTGGACCAAGCTGGGGCAGTCTTCCCTTTCCAATCCAATCTCCAGCTTCTTTTCTGCTGGCACCAGGGTTGGCCTTTCCAGTCCTCCCTTTGTTCTTGGGTTTCTTTCAACTTTGTCTTCTCACAAAGGCCATGCTTCCTAAGTCTGTGTGTAGCTCATTTCTCATTGCATAGTCCCAGAAGTCACCCATCATGCCCAAACTAATGGTCTCACTACCATCAAAATGGCTTCTGAATCTAAATATAAAGATGACACTGGTGTAGTACACTTTGACTAGTTTTTACTACTCCCTACATTTCTTAGGTCGTGTTCCTTTCTGATGTGAAGGGCATTGATAGCATTTGTTTACTCTGACATAGTTGGTTGGTGATAAAATCACTGGTCCAGATGGTTACTGAGCCGTGTACTGGTCTGAGGAAGAAAGAAGCTATGCTGGGTGACTTCTTTAAAGGAGGACGCACTACAGTCATTCCCTAGACCTTTTGTAAGAAGTTACACACCACCTTTATCTTTATTGGGTATTGGTTTATGGTATATAGTGATAGCCAGACTTTTTATGTCCCCAAATTTACACACATACATATATAAATTTATACATACATATGAATTAGTGGGAACCTAATGATTCCTGGATTCTGTTCTAAAAAGGGATAACATTTGGGTGTATTCCAATGACACATTTCCGAGTTACCATTTCTTTCTTTTTCCTACCTTTAGAAGCTTAACAGTGCTTCAGAGAGATACCAGCCCATTCAGTTCTTTCTAACACGTGACAGGAACCCTGAATGCTACCTGGCATCATCTTGTTTCTTCCCATCTTCTTGCCTGCTAGATTCCCCTCTACCTGATTCCTAGCTTATCCCTTTGAGGGGAGGGAGCTCTGAGAGGCCACCTCTTTTCCTTGTCTTGGTACCAGTAGAATCTGGTGGACAGATAGACCAGACTGATGAGGTCCCTGGAGCTGGCTCTTTTTGCTCAGCCTGGATCAGAGTAGTTCTTACACAGACAGTGACTCAGGCTAAAAAAAGAAAAAAAAGCCTAAAACAAACCTTTCAAGAAGCATCTTGGGCTCCTGGTTTTCTGGAGATGGCTGAAATTCAGACCAGAATTTTCGGTGACTTAGTGTGCTGCAAGGTCCATGAATTCCTCCCAGGGAAAGCTGTGACCATTCTGGGCTCCATTGTCTCTGGTGTGAAAGCTGAAGGCACAAAAACTCAGCTAATACTTTCTTGCAGAAGCCCCTGCAACCAAGAACTACAGGCTCTAGTTCCCACTGTGAGAATCCTGTTCTTAAGCAGAAAGTGTCAAAGAGCAGGAGAGCATGGAGCCACACCCCTTTATGCCTCCTGCCCCCATATCTCTTTTGGAATCTAAGAGGCAGATAGTGCTGTTTTGCTTTGTTTCATTTCTGTTTTGTTGCCCATTTTTCTGGGTAGTAGCTTCATTACAGGCTAAAGCTTTCAAAAGAACTCGAGTCCCCAGCTCCCAAAAAGAGCTAAAGGCCATTGGGGATTACATAAAGTGTTTACTCTCCCTTTTCTTTTGCTTTGCTAGAATTTTCTTCAAAATGAATAAATTATGTACAAAGTTACATTCATGAAATAGATACTCAGTCTAACAAATATAAATGTAACAGCACAAATTGAGAATCAAATTTCTTAACTGTCCTTGTCTCTCCACCCCACCTCCCTTGCTCAGCTCCTACCTGGCCCTCACTCTTCACTTCCCTCATCTGCTCCTGGCTTCCTCAGTTCAGGACACAAATATTCACTTAATGGCTAAATGATGTCAAATGAATGGTAACTAGAGAAGGCAAGCAAGCAAATTAGTAAAAAGGCATCCCTAAATCAACCAATGTGGCTCAGCCTTGCTTCTGATCCAATTGGTCCCAAACTCATGCGAAGGAAGAGATGGAATAGGCTTATTGCTGTCTTCCCAAGTACATGTGAATCCCTTGCAATCTGAGGGAATAGAACACTGCACTCAGCAACATTACTTACCTGTGGGGAGCTTTAGAAAAGATGTTCTGGAGAAATTAAAGTAACATAACTGGCACAGAGTGAAACTGTCACATCAACACAACATTATATAGAATGCAGAAGATACAAAACCATTTAAAGGACAATTGTCATCACACTGCATGACAATGAGATGATAGATACTAAGTACAGCTAAAGATCAAGTGTGGAAGTCAGAGCCATGGTGACCAGCATAGAAGCACAGAGAAGTGAGACACCGCCTTGGCATGGTTCTCCAAAACATTATCAGGGGAGAGGGAATAATTGCTGCCTGGCAGCTGGACCAACCCTAGGCTAGCCTTAGCCTCTTTGCATTGACTCTCCTTGTCCTGATTTCGTTCCCTCTACTCATCTCTGTTTATTGCCAGACTTCCTCCATAGTGTAGCCCATGGGCATGGGTCTGTCACAGGGTCTTTTAGTCTTCAATTTTTTTTTTTAATCAGAGAGTTTTTTCCCCCATCATAAGTAAATGAAAAAGCACTTTGACCACTATATTATTTAGTTTCCTCTTTTGGTTCATCGTCTCTCAGCGAAGGAAAGGACTGGTTACAACAGTGCATGAGTGCATGCTCCTGTGAGGAACAGCTATTGCAGATTTTTTTTTTTAAATCTGGCATTTAGTTCAGGAGATTAGCGGATGTATGCTGCCCCACTGTGGGGAGGACATGACTGATCCACTCAGGAAGCATTGGATTTCGGAGCTCAGAAAGGCAAGGCCTCATCAGGAGTGTGGAAAGCTCTCTTGCAAAGGACATGACCTACTGGGCTTTGTTCCCTATGGGGAAAACACATGTGCATCTAATTGCTATTGTTTGACCATTTGGGGGCAAGGATGAAATGCTCCATTTATTCCATAAGGCATAGTCACTGGGTGTGGCACCCTCAACATGAGCATGAAGGCGTCTGGGACAGAAATGTGATACCAAAATTTTCTCTCCTAACAGCATAAAACAATGTGTTAAAAATATTAACTTAATTAAAATCCTGATGCAGGTATATTTTTACTAGGCTTACTAATTAAGAAGGAGAAGAAGGGGGACAAATGGGTTGTTTCAATTCCAGACTCACACCACCTCTCCATTCCCCTATGCACCACACATGAGATTTGTGCCAAGATGAGAAAAATTTCCACCCTGTTTGGATTATACCAGAATGCTTTTGAAAAATACACTAAGAAACCAGACTGGTAGAAAACTATCATTCCCTATTTATTTCTTTTCTGGGCACACATTTAGAAACGGTCAGAATCATGCATCAGGAAAGCAGCATGCTTAATCTGAAGTAATGAAATGGGGACTTTTGAAATGGAATGGCAGGATTTCCCATGAGGGGATCCTCTCTAGAGACAATAGCTGCTGTTTCCATGGCAATGGCAGATTCACCTGCACATCTCATTTCTCTGCTTCTTTGTTCAGAGCAAACACCCATTAAGCAGCAGCCAGCATTATTAGCAAGGTGGAGACATTTAAAAAGTGAGCTGGTTGCCACCATTCTGCTTGGAGGCCTTTTGTTCTGTAATGGATCTGCATCTCCCTGGGGGCCTGATCATTAATACTATTGCAGAAAAGCACTTGAAAAAAATCTGTCTGAAACAGTTTTCTTCCCACTTGGGTCACACTTTCCTAAGAAGGAGTTAAAATCTTTAGTTTTCAAATCTAGTGACTGCCAAACCCCAATCTGCCTCAGAATCCCCTAAATCTACAAAGTTCAATTTCCCAGATCCTACTTTCACAGAGTCTGACTTAGTTGGAATCTCAGTCCATTTTGCGTTACTATCATTGAATTCTACATATTTGGTAATTTGAAATGAGTAAGGCTTATTCAACTCATGGTTCCAGACACTGGGAGGGTCCATGGTCAAAGGGCAGCATCAACAGAGGACTTTCTCAATGTGGTGTTTTCTGCTTAATCCTGAGGCAGTTTAGGACAACAAGTGGCAACATGGGTGTAAGGGAGCCAGAGAGCTCACTTTTACAAAGGGGTTCTTATGATAGATAACCCTTTTATATAGTGATAATACAAATGCATTAGTTTGCAAGGGCAANGTGTTCATGGCCCAGTTACCTCCCAAAGGTCTCACTTTTGAAGTACCACTAACACACAATAGTAGTGGTTATTTCCAATATGAAAGAAACATTCAAATCATAGCAATAGATCTGAGATGGGCCTGGGTATCCTTAGATGATTCAGGTACACATAGGGACAAGACCACATGCTTCTGAGAATCCCTATTGTGATATATATTGTGCTAGCTAGTTTTATGTCAATGCAAGACAAACTAGAGTCACTTTGGAAGAAGAAGCCTCAATTGATAAAATGCCCCCACCAGATTGGCCTGTGCACAAGCTTATGGTATTTTCTTGATTGATGATTGATGTAAGAACGTTCAACTCTCTGTGAGTGGGGCCACCCCTGGGCTGGTGGTCCTGGGTTCTGTAAGAAAGCAGACTGAGCAAGCCATGTGGAGCAAGCCAGTGAGCAGCTCTCTCCATGGCCTCTGCATCAGCTCCTGCCTCCAGGTTACTGTCTTGGCTTCTCTCAGTGATGAACTACAAGCTGTAAGGTGAAATAAACTCTTTCCTCCCACAGTTGCTTTTGATCATGGTGTTTTATCACATCAGTAGAAACCCTAAGACACATATTGTCTACATATCTAGAGGAGGACAGAATTAGACAGTGTCCCCTTCATAGAAGGCCACTGATTAAAGGAAGGTGCTTGAATCTCAAGGAGTATCTTGCAGTGAACCTGCTTTGAAGCTATTGGGGAGGAAGCAAGCCTGCCTTATGCATGCCCCCAGTCTTCATCTGAGAGGAACTTCAGTGTGCCTGTACCTCAGAGCTGCAGGTGACATTTCAGATTTTATTCAAATGCAGTTTCTTTTTGAAGGAGAATGAGTTGATCTGAACAAAAGTTCTATTTTTGGATAGGAGAAGTAAATGGTGCACTGGTATTTACAACATAGAGACTTCTTCCTAAGGGAGAGCATCTGCGATGACTTGATTTTCCTGTAGCAGGTGACTCTAGAAGAGCCCTACTCAGCGGGAACTCCTCGTGACCACCCAGACTGCTGAGCTTTGGGGGATTTTCTCACCTTCACAAAATCAGAACAAGGAAGGAAACTGGTTCCTAATATAGCAGCAGTTGTTGTAGTTTTGTGTTGTTGTTGTTGGTTGTTTTTTTTAAATATCTGCTAACTTGTGAACTAGGACCTCAATGGCACTGACAGCTGCAGGGCCAGCTCTGTATACAGGGTACAGTTTGGGTCTGAACACAGAGGTGCTGGGCTATTTGTAAATGAACACAGAGTGTTAGGCAAACAGCTGTGCGGGCATGGTAGTGTATGCCTTTAATCCCAGCACTCGGGAGGCAGAGGCAGGTGGATTTCTAAGTTCAAGACCAGCCTGTTCAAAAAAAAAATAAAGAAGTTCCTCTTCTCATGAGGAAAGCAGCTGTGCAGGGAAGAGGTCAATGTGGTGATGAAGCCTGCAAGCCTTGTAACTAAGTTGCATGACCACCAATCCACACTCCTCCACACACTTGAAAGGCTCCCTCATCTACAGCAGTGGTTCTCAACCTTAATACAGTTCCTCAGGTTGTGGTGACCCCCAACCATAAAATTATTTCATTGCTACTTCATAAACTAATTTTGCTACTGTTATGAATCATAATGTAAATATTTGATATGCAGGATATCTGATAAGCGACCCTGATGAAAGGATCATTTGACCCACAAAGGGGTCATGACCCACAGGTTGAGAATTACTGATCTAAAATGTAGGAGTGGTTTAGCACATTAGGCCCTTAGTGGGAGAGCTGGCACTTGGCAAGGGCCCAGAGCAAGTTTGCTATTCAGATTGTGGAGAAAGGCTGTTGAATTTGTCTTTGTCCAAAGGTCATGCTTCTGCTCTGTTTCGAAGGGAGACAGTGCTGTCACTATTTGTACTGGACAGCTAGCTATTTGGTTGCATCTGTGTCCACAGCATGAATGTTGGAATTAGCCATTGCAAATCTCTTAGCCAAGTGGGTGAAAATACACATGAGGTTGGACATGGCACTGATTTTCCCTGTTCTTATTGACCAGGACCTCATGTCTTCTACAGCCAGCTTCCACCTGCTTCTAGTGGATCTTGTGCTGTGTTTCCTTTATAACCCACGATTCCACTTATCTCAAGCTTGACTAATTTTCTAAAATAGAATAGACTCTAGGCCCCAGTGGAGTCATTTTCTCCTGTGCATTTGAATAAAGTAGAGGGTTTGGAATAAATAAGGAGAAATCTTGGTGTAGTTCACTCCCTCTCTCTTCATCTCTCCCTCCCTTTCCCAGACAGTCTCTAAGTGCCTGTGCCCAGTGCTAAAGTGCTTCAAAGAAAAGAAATAAGGAAAATCCGAAAGAGGAAAACAGTGGACAGGGATCTGGCTGGACAATGGACCATGTGGTTGGAAAAGACCTCAGGTGAGAATGGGCCACCTCTCCGAGAAGGGGCTACAGGCTCAATGACATTCTCAACATGGAGCCAAGCTGGAGTTGAAGCAAGGAGTAAGAAAACTTCAACAGGCTAGATTATGGTGGCAATGAGGTCAGAGCAGGGGCTCAATGAATGCATGTCACAGGGAGGGATCCTGGGTGTCTGGCAGACTAGGACATCCAAGATGTAAAAGCAAATTTTCAGTTCATTCTTTCGTACATCAAGAGTTCTGGAATATTGGGAGCTGTTAGGCTGTTCTGAGTATTTGGCCTACATCAAACCATGCTTGGTGGAGCTTATGTTCTAGCAGGAGAGAGAGAAAAAAAGCCACAAAAGCAGGCACAGGTAGCATATGTCTATGTTGAAAGGTGCTAGTGCTATAGGAAAAGGCTGAAGTAGAGCAGGATGAGAGGGATAGGAGTGGCAAGGGCAGATGTGTGTGCGTGTGCGTGTGTGTGTGC
>LZPO01066276.1:706518-726806 GCA_001675575.1 Neotoma lepida
ATAGAGATGGGTTCTATAGACTGACTGAGAAAAACAAGCTCACGTTAAAGGTCTGGGGAAGGATCCAGTATGGTCTGGCCACACAGATAGCACAAAGGTCACCAGGCTATTAACCACATCTGCTCTCAGCCTTCTGCATGGATAACAGTTTATGCATCCCTTCATTTGAAGAGTCAACCCTGTGTAGTTAACATTCTAGTTTCTCCTAGTGCTAACTGTGACCACAAAGACCTCTGTGCCTCCAACAGTGGAGGGTAGGGACTTTCTTTGAAATGATGTCACATATTGTTTGCTGTCTTGAAGAATCCAATGGCAGTTAGGAAGGAGAAGAATATCAGGAAGTTATGTCTTTGGACAGGCTGTGGAAGGTGTTACATGAAGGATCTGCAAGGTGGGCAGTGTTCAGGCTGACAGAGGGATTGCTGGAACTTTGATAGGAGTTGGGTTGTCTGTTACCATAATGGTGGCTGATGTTATTGTATGTCCTTCCACAGGGCAAGACTAAAGTCAACTGGGTCATAGAAAACTCTGAGATATTTGTCCACTCTAATCCAAGGAAACAACTCTCTCTAATAGGAATATCTTCTGAGAATGTTGGAGAAGATATTAATTTAATACCATAAGCATGTGTGTGTGTGTGCGCACGTGCTGGTGTGCTGTTCTATGTGATGCATGTGGAGGCCNGAGGTTNACCTCTATTACTCTCCACATTTTCTTTTTTCAAGACAGGATTTCTCTGTGTAGTCCTGGCTATCCTGGAACTCACTCTGTAGACCAGGCTGGACTTGAAATTAGAGATCCACCTGCCTCTACCTCCCAAGTGCTGGGATTAAAGGCATGTGCTACCACCATCTGGAGCACCACCAGGAGCCATCTTACTTTTTGATACAGGCTCTCAGTGAGCCTGAAGTTAACTGTTTCAGCTAGACTGATTGGCCACCCCACTCCCAGGATCCACCTGTCTTTGCCTGCCACCATGGTGGGATTGCAGGCATGTGCTACCACAGCTTGCATTTCTTCATGGCCTGAACTCACCCTCATGCTTTCACAACAAGCACTTTATCCACCAAGCCATTTCCCATCCCATTCCATAAAACAATAATTATGTCTTCTTCTTCTTATTCACTATTTGGCCTTCATTATAATCTAGAGCTGAGGTCAGATACAAATGTACTTTTGTAAAAATGATTTCTGAAGAGATTTTGGTAAATTGTTAACCAAAAAATAACACAAATGAATGGATTTGTTCTGTAGAGATGCATATTGGCATTGTGAATAGGACATATTTAGTCTAAGCTAGAACATCAGCAAAGAACTTTCTTGCTACAGGATTGGGAAGGGCTTTAAATAGGTGTCAAAATTGTCAAACCAGGGACACTTTCCAGCTGTGTACAAAAGCTGGCTCACAGTAAGTTTGGCGTTACCTTCGATTTTTGCCATTCAGAGCCGCTCTTACATTACCAGGTAAGGAGGAGTAGTTGAGGAAAAAGCCAAATTCTCTCTTAAATAGGAAGAGGTCACTTGCCAGAAAAAGAGCTGAGGGTTCAAGAGTGCATGCCTATACTCTGAAGTTGCGTCTAGTTTGTTAACTCTGCCTCCTGGGGGTTGGTTTCTGCAAATGCACTGAAGCACACAGTAACTACACAGGCCTGGCAAACAAGGCCAGCACTGCACTTAAAGAGAACCCTCATTGAACTGACAAAGCTGAGAGGAAAGATGTCACTAAAAAGATGTCACCTAAAAAAGAACTCATTAAATAATAAATTCTAGCAAAGAACTTTGTAATTTACTGGTAATCATCATGCCCTAGACAAGTATGCATTATTGACGAAATCATATNTATGTTTGCTGATTTTATTCATAAAACAAAGGTTTGTGGGTGAATAGCAGAACTTAAGAATGCTAAGGACTTACCAAGCATTGAATGTGTGCCAGGTAGAGGCAAACGTATTGCCATAGGTCCATGTAATATGGGGTGAAGACTCAACCCATAAGCTCTGGACACATTTGTATTGACAATAGATAGAATTAATAGAAGTAAAAATATTAGCTTGTCATTTTACTTTATAAAGGCAAAATAAGTGAGCATGTAAAGGTTCCAAATACAAGAACATAGACTGGAGGGAATTCTGGTACAAGAGGATGTGTCCTTGAGAAGGTGACTCCCTCAGTTTGTGGAAACTGAAGTTGAATTGCTTCAGATGCCATGTCCTCACAAGGAGGAAGTGAATGGTTTTGAGTTGAAATGACTAANGTCATTCCCATTAGATCCAAGCACAGATCATGAGAAAGAGGGTTCTTACTTGAGATCATCTTTTAAAAACCCTCAAAGAAAATTTCCCCTTCTAACTCAGATATTCAGCCATGGTTGACAGGACAAATCTGGCTACCCACAGAACTACCCCTACGCTGGGCTGTTTGATGGTCAGAGTCTCATTGTGGGGAAGAGAGGCAGGAAAAATTACAGTATGAATACATGCATGACAAGCAGAGCCTTGTGGTGGCTGCTAGGGAATTTCCCATTTAGTTTGACCCCAGAAATTAAATAATGGAAATCAAACAGAACTTAATCAAAACTGTAAAGCCTTCCAGAACATTCTTTGAACCTTTAAAAAGTGTATATCTATTGTGTTAGGCATTGATGCTAAGATACACGACCAATTCTAATGAAACCAATACTGAATCAAAGAAATGAAATAAATGACCCTAAACATTGATGAACATCCTGACTGAAGCAGGGAGAGAGAGAAGAATAGAATGTTGAGCAGACTAGCATGACAAAATGGAGCTTGCACTGGGAAAGATTGGAGTGGGTTCAANATTTAGTAACAAGGCTTCTCAAATTTAGGAGGAAAGAAAGATTTGGTTAGAAGGAAGCAAGACTACCTACCTGTCCTGACCAGAGCACAGTGCAACCATTCACCCAAGGCTTTCTATAGGCCTGCTCTCCTCTAGACTCAGAAGAAACNTCTGCTCGCAGGGCTCATACATTCCAGGACATTGATTATTGCTGTTTATGGTGCTTCATGTGGAAGCTGTGTGGGTGGATGGAAGCACAGGCAGGCGGGTGCCGGGGAAAGGAGAACTATTGACTCAGGGTGGCTGGGGAGCCTCTCCTGTGAACTTTCCAAATAGGGGATGGAGGAGAGGGGGAGGTCATAAAGAAAGAGAGTTTGGGTCATCAGTCTCTGGCTCCCTTTTTAAAAGTTTCCTCTTCATTTTAGCTTTGCATTGTTCTTTCTGTCAGGGTGCACCCCCACCCCTGAAAACAAGATTTGAATACTGGAGCATTATCAGGTTTGTATATTTTTCACTGAATCAAGAAACTGGAAGAAATGATCCTGACAGAGGGTGACTGCACATGTGATGGCTTTAATATTTGCATTTTATTCAAATTCTTAGGAGTTACAGGGACTGCTAAACAGGGAAGGCAAGCTTTGGGAAATAAATCATCAGCTAACTACAGAAGCTGATGGATGCTACATGTGCTGTCTTGTACCCAAGTTATTTGTGCCCTTCATCTCATTAGTGTCTCAGACCTTGGGTGCTGCATTTGACTCAACATCCTAACCAGCACAGCACTTCAGATGGTATTCAGTGATCACTGTGCTGGAATGGAATTTCCTCACTATCTTAGGGCAAGTAGGATCCTATCACTCCAGAAATATGAAAGCGGCACAGTAGAACAGGCTAGAGAAAGGCCTCTCAATGTGACAAGTGTAAATGAATCTTAAAGGGTCTTATTAATTGAAAACACAGGTCAGGTATTGGGATAAATTCTGAAAGGTCAGAGAAACAGAACAAGCCACAGCCAACCTCCTCACCTTGCCAACTCTTAAGCTGATCTTGTTTCCTCAGACTGCAGGCTTCTGAGTCCTCACCTGAATGGATCTCAGCTCAACTGCTGCTCAAAGCCTGAAAGCTTAAGAGGCCGCTAGTTCCTGGTTCTCACACCTTATATACCTTCCTGCTTCCTGCCATTACTTCCTGGGATTAATGGCATGTGTCTTTTCCAAGCAAGACATGAGATCTCGAGTGCTGGGATTAAAGGTGTGTGCCATCATGCCTAGCTCCGTTTTCATTGTGGCCTTGAATCCACAGAGATCTGGATGGAGTTTTGCCTTCGGAATGCTAGGATTAAAGGTGTGTGTGTCACCATTTTCTGGCCTCTATNTCTATCTAGTGCCTGTTCTGTTCTCTGACCCCAGACAAGTTTTATTAGGGTACACAATATTTTGAGGGACACAATATATCACTACAGACAAGCTTTCATTGGATTAAAATACTACACAATAACCCCGTAATCTATTATTGACTCTTTCTAAATGGAGAGCTAGCTCAGCCCAAATTTTCTAGAGGAGCTTTCTGAGGCTTTAATATTCAAGTATAACCTAGGGGCAGACCGACATCTGAATATCTGGGTGGAAGACAGGAACAGGGTTAGAATTCCTTTATGGTTTGAATCTGAAGTATCACCCCCAGGCCCGTGTTTTGAAGGCTCATCCCTGATCTTCTGGCTTCTTTTGAAGCTGTGGAGCTTTTAGAAGGCAGAACATGGCTGGTGGAAGGAGATCTTTAGGGGATAGCCTTGGAATTTTATACTGTTTCCTGGTATAGCTGTCATGTGAGGCTGTGGCTGTATGCTCCTGTCACCTTGTATTATACTGTCCTGTTGTCATGGCTTCTCTGTGATGAATGGAAACCCTTCAAGAAACCTGAGTCTAAAATGAGCACATCTTTTAGACTGTCTGTCAGGTATTGGTCACAGTGATACCAAAGTTACCAATACAAACTCCAACTAAAAATCCTTCTTATTTGTTTCTTTTCAGCTTTTGAAAAGTATATTTTGGAGACAAGGTCTCACATAGCTCAGGCAAGCCACCAACTCACTATATAGATGAAGATGATATTGAACTTCTGATCTTCCTGACTCTACCAAGTATNGGGGTTATAGCACGTACCACCATGCCCAGCTTGTTTTTTGCTTTTTGCAACAGGGTCTTACTATGTAGCCCAAGCTGGTCTCAAACTCATAACCCTCCAGCTTCACCCACTGGGATTACAAGCATATACAATCACACATAGCTCCATGTACACTCCTCCACTCTTCTTTTCTTCTATGGATCGGCCCCCATCTATCCTTGCAGTCCCTTCCCTCCATATTGCAGTCATTTGCTTCAGATCTTCAGAAGGCTCTGGTATTTTAAAATTTGCTAGTAATAAAGTACCCGAGGAGTCAGGCAAAGAGAAGTTAGTAACTTTCATGTAAGGCATGGAGAGGAGAAAAGGAGCTTCAGGGTCTGGAAATATTGTAAAGCAGAAATTAATGTATCATTTGTATGTATGTATGTTGAATGTGGGTATGTATGTGTGGAGGTCAGAGGATAACATTGGTACATTTCTCAATCACTTTCCACTTTATTTATTTATTTGGTTTTTGAGACAACTTTTTTATTTATTTTGGTTCTTTGTATAACAGCTCTGGCTGTCCTGGAACTTGCTCTGTAAACCAGGCTGGCTTCAAACTGACAGATCTGCCTGCCTCTGCCTCCGGAGTGCTTGGATTAAAGGTGTGTGCCACCATCACCCTGGTTCCACTTTATTTTTTAAAAAAGGTTTGCTTGTTTTTATTCTTAAGTGTATGGGTGCTTTTCTTGCCTGTATTCCTATATACCACATGTTTGCAGTGCCTGCAGAGGCCAGAAGGGGGTATTGAATCCCCTGGAACTGGGCTTACAGATGGTTGTTGTAGCCACGTGGGTGCTGAGAAGCAAATCTGGGTCCTCTGAAAGAGCAACAAGTGCCCTTAAACTGTTGAGCCATCACCCCATCCCCTCCACTGAATTTTTTTTGAGACAGGGTCTCTGACTGAACCTGGAGCTTACCAACTTCACTAAACTAGCTGACCATCAAGCCCCAAGTGTNTTCCTGTCTCTCCTTCCTGGCGCTGGGCCCACAGACATCCATTGCTTGGCTTTTTATGTGGGTAAACTCCATCAACTCAGCATCTGAACTCAGATTCTCATGCTGTTGGCAAGCACTTCATCACCTGAGCCCTCTCCCCAGCCCTGTATCACATCATTGTGAAACCAATATTTTACTATTGATTAATACTTTCCTTGGAAGATTAGCTCACTTATTATATGACATCTTATTAAACTGATAGAATCAGGTAATCATGGCAAAAAATGAAAGCAGGGAAAATTAACTCATATTGTTACCATATCATTCTTGTCTTAAATTAAAATGTGAGACTTCTATTCAGTATCAGCTTAAAATCAAAACAAACAAACAAACAAAAGCCTGAAATGAAGCCAGTAGAGCCAAGACACCATAAGTTAGTACTAGAGTTTGTCTGAGAATAGAAAAGAATACTTACAAAAGTAACAAACACAGTAATTCCTATATTAATCTTTGTTCTTCAAGGGTAGATAATCTTAGCCTAAAATTTAACAAGAGGTGGTTCTAGGAAACAGTGCTGATTTGCAAACTGTGAGAATTGCAATGGTTTGTTGAAGTACCTGATGGATGTATCTTATTGTAAGGACCCCAAAGAACAAAATTTTTGACTAGTGTCAACACAGAGATGGTACCAAAAAGCAAGATGGATAATCAACTTAAATTCTTAGTGACTCCATCTGATTAAGATGTGAACTTGATGTTTCTTGGTATTGTTTCTGATGGTTTTAAAAAGAATAAAAATAATTGGCTGAGTATGGTGGCACATGCTTTTAATCCTAGCACTAGTGGGCAGAGACAGGTGGATTTCTGTGAGTTCAAGGCCAGTCTGGTCCACATACCCAGTTCTAGGCCAGTCAGAGGTACATAGTGAGACCCTGACTTTCAAAAAAAATGTTTTAAGGTATAACTGACACACCATAAAATTCATCCACTCAAAATCTTTTTTATCATATGCACAGTTATATATTCATCAAAATCAATTTAGAACATTTATAACACCCTGTAAACAAAGCTGGTATTGTTAGCAGTCANTCCCTATTTCTCCTCAGTCACCCTCAACCTCTGGCCCATGTAACTGTTAATCTACCTCTTCTTCCATACTTTCTGAACATTAATATAACAATACCACACAGTATGTGGTCTTTTGTGATGATATTATCTTACTGCTTTCAAGGTACTTCATCTCTTTATTTGTAATGTACTCTATTGTAAAGTCATACTACAGTATGTTTACCAATTCAGCAACCGATGGGCTTTTGGGTTTCTTTTACTTTTGTTGTCACAAATAATGTTGCTGTTTGAGTAGTAGCTTCTGTACAAATATAGGTTTTACTTTTGTCTTGGGGTTTCTATTGCTGTGAAAAGATACCATGATCAAGGAAACTCTTACGAAAGAAAGCATTTTATCGGGGGCTTGCTTACAGTTTTAAAGGGTTAGTCCACTATCATCACAGCAGGGAGAAGAGTAGCAGGCAAGCAGGTATAGTTTTAGAACACTAACTGAGAGCTATACATCCTGATCCTTAGACAGCACACACACACACACACACACACACACAGAGAGAGAGAGAGACAGAGACAGAGACAGAGACAGAGACAGAGAGAGACACAGAGAGAGACACAGAGAGAGACAGAGAGAGAGACAGAGAGAGAGAGAGACAGAGAGAAAGAGACAGAGAGACAGAGAGAGGAAGGGGAGGGGCTGGAATGGGCTTTTGAACTTCAAAGCCCATCCCTAGCAACACACTTCCTCCAACAAAGTCACACCTCCTAATCTTTCTCAACACTCTCCCAACTGGGAACCAAGCATTCAAATATATGAGCTTATGGGGGCCATTCTTAGTCATACCACCACACCTTGCTAGGCNGTAAGATAACTTGATATTTACCTTTTAAGGACCAGCCAGACTCTTTCAAAGCAGGCATGAGTTTTATTCTCCAGCAGATGTAGATAGGCTCTATGTCCATCACATCCTCATGAGCACTCACTATTCCTTTGGTCACAGCCATCCTGGGAGGTGTGAAGTGGTATGTCATCAGGATTTGATGACATATTTCCCCAATGACCAATTATGTTTCAAATCTTCTATTCTACTTGTTGATATTTTAATAGTTTTTTGGAGAAATATATATTCAGATCCATTTTAATATTGAATTTACTTTTTATTATTGTTATGAGAGATCCTTATATGTTTTAGATACAAATTTTTTTATAAGATAAATGATTTGAAAATATTTACTTTCTGGGGTTGGAGAGATGGCTCAGTGATTGTTGTTCTTCCAGAGGATATGCAACCACATTGTGGCTCACAACCATCAGTAACTCCAGTTCCTTGAGATCCAATGCCCTCTTCTGACCTCCACAGGTACCAAACATGCATGTGGTGCACATACATACATGCAGGCAAAATACACAAAAAGTAAAATGAATAAATCTTAAAAATTTAAAAAAATTACTCTCCTCCTCTGTGTTGTCTTTTAAATTCTTAATGGTGTCGTTAGAAGCAAAACATTCTTATTTTTGATAAATTTGTCATTCTCTCTTTTGGTGTCAGAGTTAAAAGCCTGTGCTAGGTGTATGGTCATGAAGTTATAGTTAAGTGTCATCCTATGAGTTTTGTGCTTTTATTTCTTAGATTTAGAGATTTGATACATGTGAGTTAATTCTAGTGTATTTTTGAGGGACAGGTCCCATAATTATTCTTATGTGGATATACAGTTGTTTGAGCACAGTGTTGAGAGTACTATTCTTTCCCCCATGACATTGTCTTACCACCTTTACTGGAAATCACTTAGACTCTTCATCATAACCCCTTGGTTTATCTGCCCATTATTATTTCAGTACCACAGGGCTTTGATTTGCCTTTGTAGTAGGTTTTAAAAGCAAGAAGTATGGATCCTCAAAATTCATTCCTCACAAATTGTTGAAGATATTCTGGGTCTATGCTTCTCTGTGTTAGCATCAGCTTGCAAATGCATAATTATTTGGGGACCACTGACAACTAACCAACAAGTCTCTGATCTATGAACATATATATCTTTTCACTTAGGTTTTTTTTTTATTTCCTTTCAACACTGCTATGTAGCTTCAAGAATTCACATTTCATACTTCTTGAACTTATTACACTATTCCTTTGGATGGTATTATAAATTGAATTGTTTTCCTTATATCTTCAGATCTGAACTCAGAACTTGATTCCTCAGAAGTTCTTTCCTCTCTCATCTGTTCTCATTGTCCTGTTTAGTTGCTAACATATCACTAGTTTATTTCATTAAGCACACTTCTTAAAATTTGTAATCGTCTTATGATTTTATTGTTATCTCCTTTAGAGTAAAAACACAGAATGGAGACTTTCCCTAATCACTATTTACCCAGTGCCTGGTGTACAGAATGGAGACCTTCTCTAGTCACTATTTGTCCAGTGACTAGTACACAATGGGTACTTACAGTAAATTTTTGTGTACAAGTGAACACATAAATTTTCTAACTAGAAAAACACATCATAAAAAACTACTAAACCTGATGAAGAAATAAACAAATACACTGACATCACACTTGTACATGCTTTTGACAGACAGANCTCCATCAAGATTTATGGGTTGTGGGCAAGAAAGATGGTCCAGTGGCTCATCTGAAGAAAGACCACCAAGAAAGATGGTCCAGATGGTGAGCTCTCATGAGCTCAAGTCCACTGTCTCTGTGGGTCCCCTGTCATGATACCACTGGGTTAATGTGTGATACCAGTGGGTTAATGTGCTTGCTACCAATCCTGACCATCTGAGTTCAATTCCTAGGACCTACACCATGGAAGAAAGGAACTGATTCCTACTATTGTCCCTAGAATGCCACACACATGTACCCTTACTCATACACAGACACTAATATATAAATAAATCTAAAAAATATTTACAGGTTTCTAAAAAAGTGTTTTGCAACTGTTTCTGGAGAAGTCATTTTTAAAATGTGGCCAAAAAGTCATCAAGGCCTAAGCCCACATATTACTTGGTTGCCTTTCTTATACAACCTCACCTGTCAGTCTTAGGAAGAGCTGCATCTACATGTCTCTAAGAGATATCACTTCACAAGAGACAGAGCAGCCCTTGGANTGTCTAGATGTAAATGGTGGAACACTGACTATGACCATGGACTTATTTATATCACACATTTGAATCCATGCTGAATTTATTTAAATATAGCTCTGTAACTTCATCTGTGAACTCTGTAGACTCCATAGCCAGCCTTAGTACTTGATATTCTTTATGTGGATGTCTTTTTTCTATTTAAATAATATTCTTTTCATTTATTTTACATACTGACTGAAATTTACCCTCTCTGCTCTTCTCCCTTCCTCCTCTTTCCATCTAATCCCCTCCCAAGCCACTCCTCCTCTGTCTCCATTCAGAAAGGGGCAGGCTTCCCATGGGCTTGAACAAAGCATGGCATATCAAGTTGAGGCAGGACCAAGCTCCTCCCCTTGTACCAAGGCTGGGCGAGGTAATTCAGCATGGGAAACAGGTTCCTGAAAAGCTAGCCCATGGGCCAGGGACAAAAGCCAGCTAAGCACCAGGGACAGGTCCTGATCTCCCTGCTAGGAGCCTTACAAAGAGACCAAACTACTCATCTGTCACACACATGCAGAGGGCCTAGGTTGGTCTCATGAAGGCTCTATAACTGTTGGTCCAGAGTTGGTGAGCTCTCATGAGCTCAAGTCCACTGTCTCTGTGGGTTCCCTGTCATGATACCACTGCCTTGTACAATCATTCCTCCCTTTCTTCAGCAAGACTCCCGAAGCTCAGCCCAGTGCTTGGCTGTGAATCTCCGCATCTGCTTCCATGAGTTACTGGATAGAGTATCTCTGATGACAATTAGGGTCATCACCAATTTGATTATAGTAGATGGCCAGTTCAGGCACTCTCTCCACTATTGCTAGGAGTCTTATCTGGGGTCATCCTTGTGGATTCCTGGGGATTTCCCTGGAGCCAGATTTCTCCATAACTATGATGGCCCACAGAGGCTCTCTAGTGAGACCTTACTCAAAGTCAGAGAATCTGAGCTTGCTTACCCTAGCAGGGCTGCATAAACATGGCCATGGGCATGTTTACCAGGTGTTTGGAAGTGTCTACACTTGGCTGTATGGTGTGCTTTGATCTTGCAAAGGGGAGGTCTTTTGCCTCTCCCTTTGGCATTTTATAAAAAGACCTTTTGAATAAATCTCTGGGCAACTGGGTATTGACCCAGGGCTGTTGTTGTTTGTTTCTTACTCTTTTTTTGTGGGGGCCCACCACCCAGCTCCCAAATAAGTCATACATGGAGGCTTAGTCTTAATTATGAATGCCCAGCCTTAGCTTGGCTTAGTTTCTAGGCAGTTTCCCTATCTTAACTTATCCTATCTACCTTTTGCCTCTGGGCTTTTCCTGTTCTCTTATGTCTGTAATTCTTACTCTCAGTCTGTGGCTTGCTGGTTGTGTAGCTGGGTGGCTCGCCCCTGATGTCCTCCCCTTCTCTGGCACCTTCGATCCTCTTCTCCCAGATTTCTCCCTCTATATATTCTCTCTGCCTGCCAGCCCCACCTATCCTTCCTCCTGCCTTGCTATTGGCCAGTTCTTATTAGACCATCAGGTGTTTTACACAGGCACAGTAACACAGTTTCACAGAGTTAAACAAATGCAGCATAAACAAAAGTAACACACCTTAAAATATTCTACTACACAGGGCTCTCCTGAAGCTATCCTGTATCTCTGTCTTTCTTGTCATCTCCTCCTATCTTTCTACCTAATATTTTCTCATTCCTCTCTCCTCCACCCAAGAACCCTTTGATAGGTCAGAGCTGGACTCTGGCAGACTCCCATATATGGTGCCCCGCGTGGGGCTTAGGTATAAAGGATAAAGAGAAGGAACACTGGATTAAGGGGCCCNATAATTAAATGAGGTGGTGATCTTCTATTCTTTGGAAGTAAAATTGTAAATATAAAGCAGAGTAGTTAAAGTTAGGCTGCAGCAAGTATCTCTCTGTTTGTTAGTAAATATATCTATTTACTAAGTTAGTTTAAAGTTGTAATAAAGTTTTGGTGAGGTTTGGGGAATGTAGGGTTTAGGGATAGGGATATGGTGAAGGTTTCATTTAGAGTAGAGTAGCATGTGACCTGGGACACAAAAAGCAGCATTTCGGACCAAGCAGCCACTGCAGACTTAGCAGTCCAAGAACTAGCAGCGGCTTCAGAAGCCCCCACCACAAGTATCAGCAGCAGCAGTGAGAGCAGTGGCTGCNCCAGCCAAACATCAGCATTGTTGAGACCCGCAGGGCATCATCACCTGGCAGGCAGCAGATACTGAGAAAGCCAGCAGGAGCAGCAGGGGTCTGTGCACTTTCTGATGTGAAAGAGCTGCAAGGAGGAGAGCGAAGTCAGCCAGAGTGCTTCTAAGAGCTGGACTGACATGCCTAGAGGCTATGCTCAACCTTGACGAACCCAGCAGAGATGCTGTGGGAGAGATGAAAGAAAGGCAGCAGTGGTGGCTTGGAGAGCGCAGCAGAGATTTCAAACCCCAGCAGCCAGAGCAGGTCTGTCAGAGGGTAGCTGGAGGGCAAGCACGCAGGGTGCTGTGGTGGTTGTGAGAGAGACAAAGCCTCCAGATCCCGGGGTATACAGTCGGGCCAGGGAACAGCACCTTCGAGTCTGGGTGCCCCTAGCTGACCATACGTTCTGGGGACTGAGGTAGGCCTGACTACCACAAGCAGTGGTGAGTGGTGGAAGCCCTGCAGAGCAGCAACCCCAGAGGGTGAAACCATGGCAGAGGCAGTGCTACAGATGGAAGAAGACTGCTAGCTGACAGAACACCCGAGTGGGATGTGCCTGGGATGTGGAGAGTTCAGCAGAGGTTTTGAAATCCTCCTTGCAACAAAAAGAGCAGGGTCTGAGTCTCTAGCTGCAGTTGCAGGTGCAGAGCAGGAACTGCTGAGTGAGGCAGAGCTGAGTTCCAGGCTGAACAGTGGAGACTCAGGCTAGGACTCAGGCCAGCCTGAGCTCCCAGCAGCAGAGTAAGGTGGAGCCATGGGGTTGCCGTGAGGGTGGCATTCAGCCGTACAAGTAAGGCAGTGCATAGAGGCCACTGGCAGAGCAGGTAATGGAGCTGGGGTACAGCGGCCATGAGTGGCCATAGCTGAGTTCCNTTCAAGACCCAGGGTGCTGAGGGAGAGCTGTAGCTCATGGCAGCAGGAGGCACTGATCATAGTGATTGAAAGCCTTCAGCCCCAGGTCACAGGGGTCTTAGAGCTTGAGAGCCAGAGAGACAACCAGGATTGTAAAAAAGCTGAATGGGAATGGAATCAGCAGCCAAAGCCTTGCAGCTTCTGTTTGCTGGCCGTGAGCAAATGCACGGCTCGTTTAAGAGATGGTTTCCTGGTTTATACTGCCTGTATGGAGAGCTATTTCGAAAACGTCTGCAGCAGCTCAGTTACCGTGACAGCCACCCACCCTGGGGCAAATTGCCTAGGGGAAGGCGACAGTAAAGTGCCTCTGTAGCTGAGAGCAAGAGTTTCAGAGACTCTTGTTTGAACTGCGTTGTTGCAACAAGCTTTTGGTTGTGGGTTTCTTCATATTTGGAACTTTAGGACTGGTATCAGAACTGACTTTTTGAACTTTTCAGACTGCAGAAATGAGACAATTTTGATTTCACCTATGCATATATGCTTTATTAACTAGTGACTAGTGAACTGTTTGTGTAAAAAAAGGAACTGTTTTGTGTAGAAATAGAGAAGTTTGTTTTTCTACCTAGGCTCAAGATGAAGTTTCAAAAAAATATAAAGTAAGGGGGTGTTAATTTTTTAAAAACCATCTTCTTGTTCCTTGTATGATAATGTTAGCCTGTATTTATTAATTAATGTATCCTATGTTTTTTAGCAAGAAATGTAAAAAGTTCTATTAAGAAATTGCTTTTGGATGTTTACTAAAAGTTTATGAAGTGTAAATAGTTCTATTAAGTGTTTGCTTTTGGATGTAAGTTTGTGAGAATTGTAATTATGTATATTCATGCTAGAATTATGATGTAAACCTGTTAATATTAATGGTGATGCTAAGGAGTCCTTAGATTTGATGCAGTTGCATCAGGAATTTACTGATTTATTTGATGCGATTGCATCAGGAGTTTACTGATTTAAAAAAGGTCTTGGTGTTGCTAAGACTGCTGTAGTCATCTTAGGCCCATTCAAAAAGGCCATTCCATCATTATCATCCTCTACTCCTTTACTAGGAGGTATAACAGCCATAAGGAGCAGATGTATTGCTATAATTATTCCAGCTACTTGCAAGCTTGATGGGAATGTCTTTCTCAATATGTGTTGCTCTGATTGGTTGATAAATAAAGCTGTTTGGCCAATGGTGAGGCAGATAAGATTAGGCAGGACATTCTAACTAGAGAGGGAGGAGAAGAAATCAGAGCTGGGTAGACACCATTCTGCCGTCTAGAGAACAGCATGTAATGGCACACAGGTAAAGCCACGGAACACGTGGCAACATACATTTATAAACATGGGTTCATTTAATATGTAAGAGCTAGCTAACAAGAAGCCTGCCACAGCCATAGTTTAAAAATAATATAAGCCTCTGTGTGTTTACCTGGGTCTAAGCAGTTGCGGGAGCCAGGACTGGACAAACTTTCACCTGCACAAGCTCTTAGTGGAAAGCCGATTCAGAGCTGCATAGAGTTAAGCTCTGTACCCTCACTTGAGACCTTTATGTTATTAAGAAGGGTGAACTGTGGTGGCCCACAGAGGCTCTCTAGTGAGACCTTACTCAAAGTCAGAGAATCTAAGCTTGCTTTACGCAGCAGGGCTGCATAATGGGATGATTTGGCCATGGGCATGTTTACCAGGTGTTTGGAAGTGTCTACACTTGGCTGTATGGTGTGCTTTGATCTTGCAAGGGGGAGGTCTTTTGCCTCTCCCCTTGGCATATTATAAAAAGTCTTTTTGAATGAAGATCTGGGCAACTGGGTATTGACCCAGGGCCCTCCCAAAGCTATCCTGTGTTTCTGTTTTTCTTATCATCTCTTTCTACCTTTCTACCTAATATTTCCTCATTCCTCTGTCCTCTACCCAAGAACCCTTTGACCGGTTGGAGCTGGACTTTGGCAAACTCCCACACCTAACCCCCAAATGCCCCCCAGTCTCTTTTGTTACTTTTTCCCTCTGTCCCTCCCCCAACCCATCTCCCACACCCAGCCTGCCCAACCCATTTTCTCAATTTCCCATCCCTCCATCCCTCCCCCCACCCCCATTTTACCTGAGAGATCTCTTCTATTTCCCCTTCCCAGGAAAATCCATGCATCCCTCTTTGGGACCTTCTTGTTATCTAGCCTCTCTGGAGCTGTGGATCGTAGGTTGGCTATGCTATACTTTACTACTAATATCCACTTATGAGTGAGTACATGCTATGTTTCTATTTCTGGGTCTGGGTTACCTCATTGGAATGATTTTTTTCTAGTTCCATCTATTTGCCTGGAAATTTCATGAGGTTTTTACTCCATTGTGTAAATGTACCACATTTTTCTTATCCATTCTTCGGTTGAGGGGCATTTAGGTTGTTTTCAGGTAACGAATAATGCTGCTATGAACATAGCTGAGCAAATGTCCTTGTGGTATGACTGAGTATCTTTTGGGTATATGTACTCCCACCAGTCATGGAGGAGTGTTTCCCTTACTCCACATCCTCTCCAACATGAACTATCATGAATGTTTTTGATCTTAGCTATTCTGACAGGTGTAAGACGGTGTCTCAGAGTTATTTTGATTTGCATTTCCCTTATTGCTAAGGATGTTGAGTAATTCCTTAAGTATCTTTCGGGCATTTGAGATTCTTCTGTTGAGAATTCTCTGTTTAGATCTCTACATACAGATCCATTTAGATCCATTTTTAATTGGATTATTTAGTATTCTGATGTCTAGTTTCTTGAGTTCTTTATATATTCTGGAGATCAGCTCTCTGTCAGATGTGGAGTTGGTCTTTCCCATTCTGTAGGCTGCTGCTTTGTCTTATTGACTATGTTTTTTGCCTTACAGAAGCTTCTTATTTTCAAGAGGTCCCATTTATTAATTGTTGCTCTCAGTGTCTGTGCTACTAGTGTTATATTTAGGAAGCAGTCTCCTGTGCCCATTCGTTCAAGGCTACTTCCCACTTTCTCTTCTGTCAGGTTCAGTGTAACTGGATTTATGTTGAAGTCTTTGATCCATTTGGACTTGAGNTCTGTGCAGAGAGATAGATATGGATCTATTTACATTCTTCTACATGTTGACATCCAGTTATGCCAGCATCATTTGTTGAAGATGCTTTCTTTTTTACATTGCATAATTTTGATAAGAATCATGTGTTCATAGGTGTGTGCATTTATGTCAGGGTCATCAATTCAATTCTGTTGATCTACGTGTCTATTTTTATGCCAATATCAAGGTGTTTTTATTACTATAGTTCTATAGAAGAGCTTGAAGTCAAGGACGGTGATACCTCTGGAAGTGCCTTTATTGTACAGGATTGTTTTAGCTATCCTGGATTTTTTGTTTTTCCATACAAAGTTGAGATTTTTTCTTTCAAGGTCTGTGAAGAATTGTGTTGGGAATTTAATGGAGGTTGCATTGAATCTGTAGATTGCTTTTGGTAAGATTGAAGTTTTTACTATGTTAATCCTCCCTATCCATGAGCATGGGAGATCTTTCCATTTTCTGATATCTTCTTCAATTTCTTGCTTTAAACACTTAAAGTTCTTGTCATACAGGTCTTTCACTTGTTTGACTAGAGTTACCCCAAGATATTTTATATTATTGTGGCTATTGTAAAGTGTGTTGTTTCTCAGCCTATTTATCATTTGTATATAGGAGGGTTACTGACTTTTTTGAGTGAATGTTATATCCTGCCACTTTACTGAAGGTGTTTATCAGCTGTAGGAGTTCCCTGGTAGAGTTTTTGTGGTCACTTATGTATACTATCCTACCATCTGCAAATAGCAAACGTTTGACTTCTTCCTTTCCAATTTGTATCCCCTTGATCTCCTTTTGTTGTCTTATTGCTGTAGCTAGAACTTTGAGTACTATATTGAACGGATTTGGAGAGAGTGGAAAGCCTTGTCTTGTTTCTGATTTTAGTGGAATCGCTTTGAATTTCTCTCCATTTAATTTGATGTTGGCTGTCAGCTTGCGGTATATTGCTTTTATTATGTTTAGTTATGTCCCTTATATGCCTGATCTTTCCTAGACCTTTACCATGAAGGGGTGTTGGATTTTGTCAAAGGCCTTTTCAGCATCTAATGAGATGATCATGAGTTTTTTTTTTCTTTCAGTTTGTTTGTGTGGTGGATTACATTGACAGATTTTTTTATGTTGAACGATCCCTGCATCTCTGAGATGAAGCCTACCTGGTCATTGTAGCCATAAGTTTTCTCTGGTCCTGCCCGGCCCCACAGTCTCCACAGCCACTTATAAAAAAAATCACTCAGAGGCTTAATATTATTTACAAACTGTATGGGCTATGGCAGGCCTCATGCTAGCTAGCTCTTATATCTTAAATTAACCCATTTCTATTAATCTATGTTTTGCCACATGTTCTGTGGCTTACTGGTCTGTTGGCATGTTGTTCCTTGGGTGGCAGGCTGTCTCTCTCCAGACTCCACCTCTCTTTTTCCTATCTCTCTCCTTGGATTTCCCTCCTGCCTCTAAGCTGCCTTGCCATAGGCCAAAGCAACTTATTTATTAACCAATGGGAATAACATATATTAACAGCATACAGAAAGACATCCCCCAGCAGGTCATGGCGGATGATTTTTTTTTTTAAATGTGTTCTTGGATTCAGTTTGCTAGTATTTTAGTGAGTATTTTTGCATCAATGTTCTTTGTGGGAGGCCAACTCCCACCTTTTCAAGGGTTCTTATGAGGAGGTGAGGGGGATAAGAAAATACTAGGTAGAAAGAAATCCCTAGTTGACAAGAGGAAAGACAGAAATACACGGTAGCTTTGGGAGGACCTGGATCAATACCCAATGGCCTTTTCCATTTATTCAAAAGTATTTTTTATAACAATGCCAAGGGTCAGGGCAAAAGACTTCCCCCTTGCTAGATCAAAGCACAATGTACAGCCAAGTGTAGACCCTTCCAAACACCTGTTAACCACACCTTTGTGCAGCCCTGCTGGGTAAAGCAAGCTCAGATTCTCAGATTCTCATTTTAAGTTCTTTCTGGGAAATCTCTGTGGATCTCTGCAGTTCATGAGGGAGATTGGTTNTAATTCTCTTTCTTTGTTGCATCATCTTTGTGTAGTTTGAGTCTCAGGATAACTGTAGCCTCATAGAAAGAATTTGGCAATGTTCCTTCTGCTTCTATTGTGTGGAACAATTTGAGTAGTATTGGTATTAGCTCTTCCTTGAGATTCTGGTAGAATTCTGTGCTGAAACCATCTAGCCCTGGGCTTTTTTGGGTGGGAGACTTTTAATGATTGCTTCTATTTCCTTAGGGGTAATAGGTCTATTTAAATTATTTATCTGGTCTTGATTTGATTTTGGTATGTGGTACCTATCAAGAAAATTGTCCATTTTTTTTAGATTTTCCAAATTTGTGGAGTACATGTTTTTGAAGTATTTGAAGTTTTGAAGTATTTTCTGGATTTCTTCAGTATCTGTTGTTATATCCCCCTTTTCATTTCTGATTTTGTTAATTTGGATATTCTCTCTCTGCCTTTTAGTAAGTCTGAATAAGGGTTTGTCTATCTTGTTGGTTTTCTCAAAGAAACAACTCTTTGTTTCGTTGATTATTTTTTTGTATTGTTCTCTTTGTTTTTATTTTATTGATTTCAGTGCTGAGTTTGATTATTTCCTGCCATCTACTCCTCCTGGGTGAGTTTGCTTCTTTTTGTTCTAGAGCTTTCAGGTGTGCTGTTAAGTCACTAGTGTGGATTTCTACAGATTCTTTATGTAGGCACTTAGTGCTATGAACTTTCCTCTTAGCACTGCTTTCATAGTGTCCCATAAGTTTGTGTATGTTATGCANTCATTTTCATTGAATTCTAGGAAGTCTTTAATTTCTTTCTTATTTTTTCCTTGACCCAATGGTAATTCAATTGAGAGTTGTTCAGTTTCCAGGAGTTTATAGGCTTTCTGTAGTTTGTATTGTTGTTGAATTCTAACTTTAACCCATGGTGAACTGATATGATACATGGGATTATTCCATTTTTTTTGTATCTGTTGAGATTTGCTTTATGACCAAGCATGTGGTCAATTTTAGAGAAGGTTCCATGAAGTGCTAAGAAGAAGGTATATTCTTTTGTGTTTGGGTGAAATGTTCTATAGCTATCTGTTAAGTCCATTTGAGTCATAACATCTGTTAGTTCCCTTATTTCTCTATTAAGTTTCTGTCTGGNAGACCTGTCCATTGATGAGAGTGGGGTGTTGAAGTCTCTCACTATTAATGTGTGGGGTTTGATGTGTCATTTAAGCTTTAGTAATGTTTCTTTTATGAATGTAGGTGCCCTTGTATTTGGGGTATAAATGTTCAGNATTCAGACTTCATTTTGATGGATTTTTCCTGTGATGAATATGAAATGTCCTTCTTCATTTCTTTTTATTAATTTTAGTTTAAAGTCTATTTTGTTAGATATTAGGATAGCTACACCAGCTTGCTTCTTAGGTCCATTTGATTGGAAAATCTTTTCCCAGCCCTTTACTTTGAGGCAATGTCTGTCTTTGAAGTTGAGGTGTGTTTCTTGTATGGAGCAGAAGGATGGATCCTGTTTTTGTATGTATTCTGTTAGCCTGTGTCTTTTTATAGGACTTTTGAGTCATTTGATATTAAAGGATATTAATGACCAGTGATTGTTAATTCCTGTTATTTTTTGGTTTTGTTGTTGNTGGTGGTAGTGTGTGTGTGTTTCCCTTCTTTGGGTTTTGTTGGTGTGAGATTATCTATTGCCTGTGTTTTTGTGGGTGCAGCTAACTTCCTTGCATTGGAGTTTTCCTTCTAGTACTTTCTGTAGGGCTGGATTTGTGGATAGGTATTGCTTAAATCTGGTTTTGTCATGGACTATCTTGTTTTCTCTATGATGATTGAAAGTTTTACTGGGTATAGTAGTCTGGGCTGACATCTGTGGTCTCTTAGTATCTTCAAAAACATCTGTCCAGAACCTTCTGACTTTCAGAGTCTCCATTGAGTATGTGTGTTGGGCCTCATAAGGCCCAGGTGTGAGGCCCAGTGTAACTTCCTGAGCCTAACTCGAGTATTGTGGGGTCTGTGAGGCCCAGTGTAACTTCTTGAGCCTGACTCAAGTTTGGTGACCTGTCTCTGGACCACGACTCCC
>LZPO01066277.1:23986-35247 GCA_001675575.1 Neotoma lepida
TTCTGTATGCTATGAATATGTGTTGCTCTGGTTGGTTGATAAATAAAGCTGCATTGGCCTATGGCAGAGCAGGATGGAGCCAGGCGGGAAAATCCAAGCAAATACACGGAAAGGGGAAAGGAGAGTAAGGGCTCAGCCAGCTGCCGCATGAGGAGCAGCAAGATGCCAGCAGACTGGTAACCCCATGGCCACATGGCAACTTATAGATGAATAGAAATGGGTTAAGTTATAAGAGCTAGCTAGCAAGAAGCTTGAGCCATAGGCCATCCAGTTCATAATTAATATAAGCCTCTGAATGATTGATTATTTTATAAGCGGCTGTGGGAGCAGAGAAACACTGGAGAGTGGGTCTGGGTGGGACCGGAGAAATTTTCGGCTACAGTCAAATGCCGTTCATTTAATTCAATGATGATGACTGATGATGAAAAATTGTACACTTTATCCTGCTGATGCTCTCAAAGCTCTTGTAATGCATGGAAAGCTGTTGAACTCTACACTTCCTATAAATTCTGTGATTTGTGATTTCTATCTCACTAAGGCTATTTTTAATACAAATATATTAAACATGCCAATCAAACAATGCAAATTGTCAGAATAGAAATAAAACTCAACTACTACACATAGCATACAAAACATCTACTTAAATATGATGTTGAAAGGCAAAGAATGGAGAGGAGTACCTTCTGTATACACTAATCTGAAAAAGTTGATGACGCTGTCATATTATAAAAGCATTACTAGAGATACAGAAGACTATTTCATAATGATAGAAGACTCAATCAACCAGGGAAACATCAAATTCTGGTTTTAAGTTATACCATAGAGCCACAGTAAGGCCCGGAACTTTGAAACTACTAATGGAAAACACAAGAGAAACACTTCTAGATGCCGATGTAAGAGGAGCTCTGTTGGTAGGGTACTTGCCAAGCATGTGTAAAACCCTGAGTTCCATTCCCTGAACCACACAACGTTGCATGCAGGTGCACATCTGCATTGTCAGAATTAGAGTTGGAGGGAAAAGGATCAGGAATTGAAGGCCAACCTTAGCTAGATAGTGAGTTTGGAGCATGGGCTACATGAGACTGTCTCAATTAAAAACAAAAGATGACTTCCTGAATGGGACACAGATAGCTCAAGAAATAATGGCAAGAACCAACTAATGGGATTGCAGCAAATAAAAAAGCATTTTCTCTGGGCCACAGAGATAGCTCATGGGTAAAGACTTTTGCTACCAAGCCTGAGGACCTGAGTTCAAGCCCAAAGCTCACACTGCAGAAAGAGAGAATCAATTCCTACAAGTTGTGCTCTGAACTTCACATGCTTGCTGATGTGGTATGTACATCCCACTCTCCCACAAAAAGTAAATGTTAAAGAGACAACTTAAATAGGAGAGAATCTTTGTCAGGTATTTATTGAATATGTAAACAAGTTAAAAAATTAGGTGGGACAGGAGAGATGGCTCAATAATTAAGAGCACTTACTGTGCAGTCATGAGGACCAGGGTTTGGATTCCAGCGTCCATATAACAAGCTGGGCACCTGACACACTCTTGTAACCACAGATCCTAGGAAAGCAGAAGACAGACAACTCTCTGGGACTTGCTGGCTTCTGGCCTAGTTTAGAAAAGCCAAGCCTCAGATTCAGAGAGAGAGACCTGGTCCCAAAGAAATCGGTGGAGAGTGATAGAGGACACCCAGTGCCCTCTTCTGCCCTGTGCATGCACACAGGTACACACCTAGTCCCCACACATACGTATACACTCACATGAAGATACACACTTACATTATAAATAAATAAATGAAATAATTTTAAAAATTAGCCCAAAGAGCAAGTAATCCAATCAATAAATGGACAGATGAACTTAACAGACAATTCTCAAAACTACAAATGGGCAATAAATGCATGAACAAAATATTCAACATCTTTAGCCTTGGTGCCCATCAACAAATGAGTAGATAAAGAAAATGTGTTGTGTGTACACTATGGAGTATTAATCAGCCATTAATAAAAACATGTAATTTGCAGGAAAGTGGGTAGAACTAGAGATCATAATGTTAAATTAAATATAGCAGACTCAGAAAGGCAAAAATCATATGTTTATTCTTATTTGGCATCTAGAATAAAAAAAGACATGAAGGCAGAAAAGGGATTATTGGGAATGTAGAAGGAAATCAGGGAGGGAGAGATAAGTGAGAACACTCTCCAAGTATGTATATTTATATATGAAGCTATGAAACTGTCATAATGAATCTCATTATTTTATATATACAATTAATATATTCTAATTTATAAAAAGAACTGGCACATTGATTCTAATATTAATATGAAAATGAAAAGTACCAAGAATAGCCCACATGATGTCAAAAAAGAACAATATTGGCAAATGGATTTGATTCAGTGGGGTACTGGGCAAGGCTATGGAGCAGGTGGGTGAGTTGAAGGCAAAAGGGCCCTAGTTGCCAGTGACAGTGACCATGCATTGCAGTGCTACTCTGAGGCAATTAAACTAGGTTCCCAGAACCATATGCTATGCAGCAGTCACCCTGCAGCCTATGCCAAGAAAGGGGACTAACAGAAGCATTATGGGAGTGTCAGCAAAATCGGTGATCAGAAGCCTGACTGGGGCAAGCGCTGCTTGCCAAAAGCACCAACTCCTGAGTTCTTTTTGTCTTTTCCTATGATATGTGTGCATATATTATGTGCGTGCATGCTTGCATCCATGCATGCCATGGTGCACATGTGGAGATCAAAGGACAAAGGTGAGGTGTTTTCCTCACCTTCCACCCTGTTTGAGACAGGGTTTCTTGTTTGCAGTTGTGTGAGCCACGGTAGTTGACCTGCAGACTTCTAGAGTCTCCTATCTCAGACTCGCATCTTTCTCTAGTCCTGAAAGTTTCTTGAGAGTCTCTTATCTCAGACTTCCATCTTGCTCCATTCCTGTAAGCCTCTAGGGAGTCTCTTATCTCAGACTCTCATCTTGCTCTAGGCATACTACAATTACAGAGTAACATACTGCATCCAGTTTTACTCTTCTCCTCTTTTTTTTCTTTGACATGCAGTCTCATTATGTAGCCCTAACTGGCCTGAAATTCGCTATATAGACCAGGTTAGTGTTGAATTCACAGCGACCCAGATAGGTACCTCCCCAGTGCTGGGATTAAACGCACACACCACCACAAGCAGTCCAACTTGTGAGTTCTTAACCTAATGTGAAGAAGCTGAGTGAACCTATGAGGAGAGTTTAAAGCACGATTCAAACCTCAGGCACAAGTCTCAGGCTAAAGCGGCTCTTTAGAATATGGAGGCCCAGTTGGCAGAGGGAAAATTCTTGAACCCTTTCTACATGACTGATTTATATGACTAAGTAGAAAGTGACCCCTGCTAAGAGGATGCAACTTGGTAATCCTACCTACCTGTAAATGACAAAGCTATAACAAAACAGGCCATCAAGGCCCCACCCCTCACCATGGGTGTAGGAGAGTGGACTTTGCCCCTTGCCTGAGGGGGGAGCGGTCCCAGTGGCCCTGAACGAACAGCTCAGCTACCACTCAGACCCATATCCCCTAACATCTACCCCCATCTATGACCTGCTGGAGTTTGTGAAGGGACTGGTCCTGCAAAACGATAACCTCAGGATCTCCATGACTCGGAGCAACAGCAGGATATCCAAGAAGAGTTTCGGTGAGGGTCCAGTGATGATGGTGTCAGAGGCCTTAAACCAGACCAATGACTCATTGCAATGAATATTTTGTGGGTGAGGCTGATTGGACAAAAGGGTATACTGTGTGACACACTGCAGTACCCAATGCCACTAGGATGGATGAAGAGGGGTTGGAAAGATGGGGGACCAAGGTGGCTTTTTTTGCGTGTTTTGTTTTGTTTTTAATAGCTTTTGGGGGTTATTTCTTTGGGGGGATGCTGTAGGGCTGCAGGAAGGATATGGAGGGACTGGGAGGTGAATAGGATTGGGGTACATGATGTGAAATTCCCAAATAATCAATAAAGAATTATGTAAAACAAAACAAAACAGGCCATCGAACCTAGGCTAAGAATACAAGGCCCTGGACTCATGAGCATTCTTGGAAGCTTCCTCAGGGTTGATCTGGACAGGACAGATGAGGAGAAAGAAGCTGCAGCACCACTGCTGCTGTCTCCTCCTCCCCAAGAAAGGAGACCAAGTTAGAGCCAAGAGACAGTGTTCCACCGGAGAACAAGAAGCAGGTACTGAAAGAGATTCGGGAGCTGGTACCTACCTGATGAAAGACTTGATAACCAAGCCCTCAACCAACTGAATGACACCCCAAGGCCACTCACTGCCTTAAAACATTAGAACAGAGTTGAGAACTAGACTCAACCAAGCATTACCAATGAAGCAGCACTGTATTTTAAGAAAGAAGACTATAGTAAATGCCTAGTGCTGTATGAGAAGGTCATTGGTGTGCAGAGAAGACTATGGATAGATTGCCAAGGCTTATGCTCAGATTGGCAGTTCCTAAATCGAAGCAAAGTACAAGGATGCCATCCACTTCTACCACAAGTGTCTGTTCTCAAGAAATAGCCACAGGGAGCTGAAGAGATGGATCGGAGGTTAAGAGCATTAGCTGCTCTTCCCGAGGACCCAGGTAAAAATTCCTAACACCCACATGATGACTCACAACCATCTTATAACTCCAGTTCCAAGGGACCTGAACCCTCTTCTGACCTCTGCAGACATTGCATGCACATGATGTACATGTGACTAAAACACTCATACACATAAAATAACAATAAATAAATCTAAAGAAATGGTGTCAGGCAGGAAAAAAAGTGAAGGAGCAAGAACTAGTGGTCTACATAAACTCCCATTTTACTTTGAAGAACAGTGGTGGCCAATATTTTCAGAAAGGGGCTACCCCCAAGCCACAAAGCACTATATGGAAGCCCCCCCAAGCCACAAAGCACTATATGGAAGCCGTTAACTAGAACCTTGAGATGCCAAACTACATATGGAGGTGTCTGCTCCACCAAGCTCCTGGTTGTTTCATCACACTCTGAAGAATGGATCCATCTGGAGCTGACCTTCTTTGCAAGCTACACATGGAAAACAGCTGCCTTAGAAGATACGGAGTGTACAACAGCCATGGGTATGTGCCAGAAGGTGCTGGATCTGGACTGCAGATGTAAAGAGGGGGCAGATGGTTACCAGCACTGCATGATGATACAGCACAAACCCATAGGACAGCCCTAGAGATGTGAAGACAATGGCCACAGCCAACCTAAGTTGTGGCTGATAATGAATCACTAGGTCATGCAGCTCCCCCTGAAGTAGCTGTAGAAAGATACCTGCCTTCATTTCAGGCATTCAGAAAAGACAAAGAATTCCATGATAAGGCCAGCAAGATGGCTCAGCTGGTAAGAGTGCTTGCTGCTAAGCCTGATGACTTGAATTCAAACTCTGGAACTTACATGGCCAAAGGAAAGAAACAACCCCATACCTTTGCTGTAACATGCAACACCTCCCTATACACACACAATAAATAGATGTTAAAAATGAAATTGAAAAGGAATCCCATGGTAGCACAGAGCATCCAGAATTTGATGCCCATGGCCTGATTGCAATTCAGGAAAGCACCTATTCCCCTCTCCCCTAAGGAGAAGGAAAGCTGGGAGGGGTGAAATGTTCTGGAGCAGAGGAGGAAGAATGGCTTCTACTCAGGCAAGTGGCTTATCTCTAGAATTTATCGAAGCCCAGGAGAAGGTGAACTCATTCAGCCACTGTCGTATGCACTTGCCACACAATTGTTTCTTCAATGTTGCTCTGACTCGGTCTCCTTCCTCTGTCCCTTGGTTACCATCTTGGCTGCTCCCTCACAGTTGGTTAATGTTTATTTGAAGACTTAGGCACAGAAGGGAAGAGAAGGTGCCCCTCCCAACCCAGGGCTTCAGCCATCCTCAATCTGTTAACTCCAAGTCTCTTCTTCAATCAAACAAATCTGTGTGACATCACAAAATAATATTGAAGAGATCACATTGTAATACATTGAGGGTAATTATAAATCTGGAGCAATTAAACCAGGTAGCACAGAAAGATGAACAGATTAAGAGCACAGGCAAGGGCTGGAGAGGTGGCTCAGAGGTTAAGAGCACTGACTGTTCTTCCAGAGGTCCTGAGTTCAATTCCCAGCAACCACGTGGTGGCTCACAACCATCTGTAATAAGGTCTGGCGCCCTCTTCTGTATACATAATAAATAAATCTTAAAAAAAAAAGCACAGGCAAAGGACATGCACTTGCACATGCTCGCTGCACGCACACACTTGTGCACACGCACACAGCCATTTGGTTTATAATAAAGGTGTTGATGAAGTAAAATGTGGGGAAATCAATTCATTACATGGTACTCTTATAATTTTAAAAAATGGATATTTGTCTTGTACCTCACATCACACATAAATATCAATTTCAAATGTACTGTAGCTCTAAATGAGAGTGGTAAATCAATAAAGCTTCTATAAGAAAGCCAAAGAGAATATCTTCATGGCCTTGGCAAAATGGATGCATTCTTTTTTTCTCCAGATAGCAGCTTTTGTGGTTTCATTTAAGCGTGGATAAAACACACATGTGAGCTGTCTATTTTTGCCTTTACTGAACAGCCTGGCATTGGGATGGGTTAATCTAGTGGCTGACTCACCTGCTCACTCCCTGATGGCTTTGTAGTTCTTGGAAGAAACATGAGTAAGATCTGCTGTACAGCAGCAGCATTTCCAGCTCCTTGACACAAGGGACTGAGAGCTCCCAGAAGCCACTGGCCTGCATTCTTGTTGCTCCAGGAACTGGGGTTTGCCATCAGGATCTGGCCTTTGAATCACCGATGCATCTATTGCCAGTGCCTTTGGGTTTCATGAATTGCACTTCATTTTGACATATCAATCTGACTGGTGATGGATGATTCTCTTGGTCTTCTTTTTCATTGTCTCCAGCCTCACAAAAGGTCTGAGAGTAGTGATGATGTCAAGTTGATGGTGGCCACCTTTGTGGGCAGCACAGACAAAGGGCAATTGCTTTGAAAAAACAGAGGCATCAGAAAAAGCTGATAAATGAAACTCCATTAAATTGAAAAAATTCCATTTATTAAAAGAGTCTATGGAGAGAATACAAAACAGCTCAGAAAGTGTGAAACTATACTGTCACTGCAAAGCTGGCAAAGGGACTGCTTGTGTCTGAAATACAGAAAGAATTCCCACAGATAATTAAGAACAGTGTGGATAACCATTTAGAGATATGGTGTAGGATTTGTGCACAGAAAGGCAAATAGATTACCAAAGCAGAACAGGGTCACAGACGAATTCACACAAGTATGGATGGGAAAAGATGCATCCTGTACCTGACAGCCAGGAGAAAGGTGTAGTTGCAGAAGAAATCTGTCGTGGAGATGCTAACATCAGATGAATAAAACACCGTGGGAAGCATGGGGGTTGGTGCCTGTGGTCCCAGCTAGGGAGGTTAAGGCAGGATCATTGCTGAGTGCAGGTATTTAGGGCTAGCCTGGGCAACAAAAGAAGATTCCCCTCATCTCAAACTACAACATCAAAAGCAGAGAATATTGTATATTTTTAACCTGGCTGGCAGGAAGGAGGATGTTCTAAAGAGACACTTGTTCCCCTCCCTTTGGCTATCAGACTATTGAAACAATGGACCTCAAGAAACTGGAATTTCCTTAGGAGTCTCATGCTAAGAGAAGGAAAGGGTTGGGAGCCTGGTGCCAGGCCGAGGAGGAACTTGTCTTCCAGTACAAATTGTCACACAGTTCTGATAACTTGTCAGTCCACCCTGCAGGAAAGAAAGAGCCAAGACAATGGCAGATTAATGATGGATGAAACTAAACCATGCCCAAGAATTCCTAGTTGTGCAAACCCGTGCCTCTCTATATAAACCTCATTTCAGGTCCCCAGACATGGAATTGAGGAATTACTGGGTCTCTTTGTTCCTCTTCCCAGTGTGACCACATCGAATAAATCTCCTTTTATTGCTTTTCGCTATTAATTTGTCTCCTTAATAGACTTATTGAGGATGAGTGGCTGAGTCTGGCTTGTTAGGGCTGCCAGGACTCAGGATCTGACCCTGTTAATTCCAGTAACATGTTAATTAAAAAACTCAATCCATCAAAAACTTCTACTGAATATAAACATGTGTACATTCACCACAAGGTACCAAAATATGTGAAGTAAAACCCAACAGACATGATGCATTAACAACTATGTATACAGACATGATGCATTAACAACTATGTATACAGACATGATGCATTGACAATTATGTATACAGACATGATGCATTGACAACTATGTATACAGACATGATGCATTGACAACTATGTATACAGACATGATGCATTGACAATTATGTATACAGACATGATGCATTGACAACTATGTATAACTAATATATGCTAATTAAAAAATAAGATGAGCTGGATGGTGATAGCATATGCAAAAATCCCAGTGCTAAGGGGGCAGAGACAGGCGGATCTCTGAGTTCAAGGCCAGCCTGGTCTACAGAGCTAGTTCCAGGACAGCCAGGGCTACACAGAGAAATCTTGTCTTGAAAAACAAAACAAAACAGACAAATTGTGTGCTGCAGAGATGGCTCTTGTTCTTGCAGTTGACCCAGGTTCGGTTCCCAGCATCCACATGGCAGTTCACAACCACCCAGAGCTCCTGTCCCAGGGGATTCAATGCCTCTTCTGACCTCACAGGGCTTTTGCGTGAACTTGGTGCACATACATACAAACTCAGTCACACACGCATACACACAAAATTAAATAAAAATTTTTAAAAGATGAAATGTTTTTTAAAAATCTAACAACAGCAATGGGAGAGATGTAAAAATTCAAGAGTCAGAGATTTTGGTACCTAGCTTTCAATGAGGTGTCAAATTAGAGAAAGGATCAAGGAGATCTTATTTTTTTCAATGCTATGGATCAAATACAAGGCCTTACACATACTAGGCACACACTTTATCATTAAGCTACACCTTTGTTGTGTTTTTAGAAAGATTTATTTTGTATGTATGAACACTTTGCTGAATGTATGCAAGTGCTTTATGTATGCCTGGTGCCCTCGGAGGCTAGAAGTCATTGTCAGATCCCCTGGAACTGGAGTTACAGATGGTTGTAAACCTCCTGATACCGGTGCTGGGAATCGAACTCAGGACCTCTGCAAAGACAGTAAGTGCTCTGAACTACTGTATCATCTCTCCAGCTCTTAGCCCTTAGTTTTTTGAGACAGGGTCTTACTATGTAGCTATATAGACCAGGCTGGCCTTGAACTCACAATACTCCTGCCTCTGATTCCCAAGTGCTAGAATCATGTGTGTGCCACTATACCCAGATGAAATAGAAATCTTAAATAACATAATAAATAAATTATCAGTTATTGCAAAAAAGCAAAATACACATTTTTTGAAGTGCAAATGGAGTGTTCTCCAAGACATACCATATGTTAAGTCTTGAAATAAGCTGCACTTTAAATATATTTAAGAAGATTGAAACCATGCGGAGTATGTTCTTTGATCACAAGGGAATGAAGTTAGAAATTAATAACATAAGGAAATTGGAAAAGACACAAATATGTAGACATTAAACAACATATTCCTAAGTAAACAATGGGACAAAGAAGAAGCCACAAAGGAAGTTGTAAAATACTTTCAGATAAATGGAAATGCAGACACAACCTATTAAAATTCATGGGATATGGGTAAAGGAAGATTTATAGGCAACTTTATAGGTATAAACACTTGCATTCAAAACAAAACAAAATTCAGGGCTGGAGCAATGGCTCAGTGGTTAAGAGCACTGGCTGCTCTTGTAGAGGACCTGAGTTCAATTCCCAGAACCCATGTGGTAATTCACAACCATCTGTAACTCCAGTTCCAGGGGCTCTTAACACGTATTCTGACCTTGGTGTACATCAGATGCGCACACATACATGTAAGCAAAACACTTATATGTATAAAATAAGTACATCTAAAATAAATTTTAAAAAAAACAAGATTTGAGGTCCACATGAGGTGATGTCTACCTCTAATTCCAGCACTCGGGAGACAGAGGCAGGTGGGTCTCTATGTGTTTGAGGCCAGCCTGGTCTACATAATGAGTTCCAGGACAGCCAGGGATATACATTCAGACTGTCTGAAAACAAAACAAAAACACAACAACAGGTTCTGGAGAGATGGCTCAGCGATTAAGAGCACTGACTGCTCTCCCAGAGGACTCAAGTTCAATTCCTAGCACCCACACGGCAGCTCACAACTGTTTGTAACTCCAGTTCCAAATGATCCTCACACAGACATACATGCAGACAAAACACCATGCATATAAAAAAAATAAAAAACCATAAAAACAAGAAACAAGATTCAGGGCTGGTGAGATGGTTCAGAGGGTAAAGGTATTCACCTCAAAAATCTAATGGCCTGTGTTTGGTTCTCAGAAATACATAGTAGACAGAAACCACCAACTCCCGAATGATGTCCTCTGACCTCCATACATACTGTCATGGCACATGTGCACCCACATGTACACACTAACATAAATAGTTATACTTTAAAAAAGATTCAAGTGAGGATATAACTCAGTAGTCACGTGTTTTACCTAGCACGTGTTTGAGCTACAGCAAAAACTAAAACTAGTAAAAATAAAAATGAAAATTCAAAATAAATAATCTAGCCTTCAACTATAAACTATAAACAGGAACGGACCAAACACAAAGCAAGAAGAAATGGGTAATGTAGACTAGAAATTAATGAAATCAAGAATAGAAAAAGAGTAGAAACTAATAAAATTGAGACTAGAAAAAGAATTGAAAAAATCAATGGAGGCAAAAATGGTTGGTTTATTTTTTATTTTTTTATAAAGTTCAAGAAAAATGAAAACACTAAAAAAGTGAGAAAACTCAATATACCAAAAACAAGAACGAGAGAGAAGAAATCAGTACAAATCATGCAGCTATACAAAGAAGTCTAATGGTGTAACTTGAACAACCAAAATGCCAACAAATTCGGTGACTTGGATGAAACGGAAAAATTAATAGAAAGTCATGAACCATAATTGATGGAAGAGAGAATAGAAACAAATCTAAATACACACAGTGATTAGAGATCAAATATGTTTGAAAGTTACTCCAAAGAAAAATACAAGCTGGGTGGTGGTGGCGCACACTTTTAATCCCAGCACTTGGGAGGCAGAGGCAGGCAGATCTCTGTGAGTTCCAGGCCAGCCTGGGCTAC